>OY720303.1:20909519-21178702 GCA_963082785.1 Philonthus spinipes
TAAAATTTAGACTAATAACTCCTTGATCAAGTATAACTATTGCATTTTTCAATCCAAATCCATTCACACAATAACAATAATGATGCGCACCGTGAATAAATAAAGTTAAAGCCAAATATTTATAAGTTATTTTGTTATTTCTTACCTTACAATGACTACAGATTTTCTCACACTATATAAAGTATTTAGAACATTTTTTTGAAAAAAGACGGCATTTTGACGTTTTATTTGAATTTATTTCAATTTATTTCAATTATTAAAGGTAGATGAAATTCTTCCGATTATAAAATGAAAACTGAAGGTCCTACAATAAAAGTTTTATAACAAAAATTATTTATTTTTTTCAAGATCTACAACTTTAATTTGAAACATTTTTCTACCCGAATAATTGCTAATAGTAAAGTTGCACTTAATGAGTTTTTATTGTGACCAAAAGCTTTTCAGATCTTTCCATTGTTATAAAAAGCTTGGATATAACGTTTGGGTTCAATCCAATTAGCTGTTTATACGCCTTCGCGGAAATACACTCACAGACAGACATTTTTCAAAACTCGATGGAATGGACCTCAAAACATGCATATTCATTGAAATTGTCGTTTCGAACATTTTTACGATCACAATACTTTCCCTTGGACAGGGGTCCAGGAAAGTGAAAATATAATTGAGATAGCCAATGAAACGGAAAGCTGAAAATGTCGCAAACCCCCACACCATAGAACAATTTACCGAAGCGATAGGAAATGCTTGCAATTCAATTACCCCGGAACATTTAGGCACTCACTAAATGTTCCGGGGTAGTTTGACAATATGAAAAGGAGAATGACGTTGTGTTTAAATAATAAAGGAGAATACATTGAACATTAGCTATAGATTTTGAGCTCTACTTACTGTAAATTGTACTTGCTATTATAATTAAATTCATTATTGCTCTTTATTGCCAGCATATTTTTCTTAATATATAAATTCAAAGCAATATAGAGAATAAAAATTCTCGATTATATGGTATTACATAGTAGCAAAGTACGAGGATATTTTTGAGAAAACATACGACGTCGTTACAAGGGGTGAAAATCAATATAGAACAGGTTTCGAAAGCATCGCTCCCATTCTTTAAGTAATATATTGATTTTTCTTTTCGCCTCTTCTTTAGAAGCAGATGATGGATTATACACAACTTAAGGTTTTATTTCTTTATAACATAAAATTGTTTCAATAACACATTTACAATTTTTACATATGTACTAAATGCACATAATTGGAGCTATTCTTTATGAGAAATGTTAAATTTAACGTGTGCGTGAGGTTAAATCACATTTTGTGTATGTATATCTATTACAAAAGTTGTTTAGACTGTGACGATAAAGAATAACGTGTACGACGGGTCACTTTGCAACACATCCCGCAGGTGTGAATAATGCGGTGTAATGTAAAATGCAAATCTCGCTGTTTTATATTTTATTTGAAGCCGCAAAGTTTATCGCCAATTTTTTTCATCAGTATAATTATAATACCCTACACCCATGTGGGTAGAAAGGGGTCATTGAATATGTATATATATATATATATATATATATATAATTATAATACGTGATATTTCGTGATTTAGTACTGGCTGCTTTTACTTTGTTAAAATTATGTATTATCTTAAAAATAATTAACAATAAATTAAATAAAAAATATTTGAAAATAATTAATAAATTATTTTTTGGAGTTTAATCCAAAATCAAAATACTGGTCGTGAAAACCTACACAGTTTGGTAATAACGTGTACGTTAAATTTAACATTTCACGGGTGGGTTAGTCCTGAATATCTTTCACTATAATCTCATTAAATACTTGGTGAAACATGATTAACATATCAGATTTTGAAAATTAATAAATCTACTCAGGAAGGGTTTGATTCGTTCACGATTAAATAGTTAGAAGGTCGAGCTATAATTTAAATACTTTTTTATTGACACAAATGGATATACAAGTGTGATTATAATGCACATATATTTTTCTCAAAAATCGCACTAAATCGATGGAAGCAATTCCAGTTTTATTTAAATCGGGTAAAAATACCAGCCCTATCCTCAATGCACCCATTGAGGAATTATTATCCGATTTAAATAAAACTGACTGAACTTTAATTTGAGTTTGACCGAAGCTTAATCGGCCGACAAATTAAAGATAATGGATGAAAGTTTAATTTGAGCAGATAGATGAAATATTTTCTTGTAGTCTTGGCGATACAATTTTGATTTGTAAATTTCTTTGACAAAAAATGTTCAAAAAAATCAGTTTTCAGCTCCTGGAGCCGAACCTGCGGGCCATATACCATTTTAAACATCTGGTTATATATAACAAACCGTCGATTTCGATATGTTAATTTACATTTAATGAAAAAATAAATCCTCACATTAAAGTTAATGATGAATTTAATCGGAGTGGGTGTTAATAAGCATCAAAATCAAAGTAATTCCAAATTTCAATTATAATCTTTAAGATCTTTAGGGACTATTAAAAATCATTGTTTCACATAATATAAATAAACATTTTTCGGAAATGTCCTTAATGAAGTTAAGAGATTGCCATATTTTTTAAAAATTATTAATAATAATTTATTGACCTTTTTATGCATAAAAAAATCATACTTATATGTATATACAGAGAGCTATTTTTATCAGTATACATTTCCCCAATGTATAACCGGCAAAATACGCGAGTCAAACGCATTGATGTATGTGTGTTTAGTTGCCTGTAACACGCAATTAAACACACATATTCCAAACAATCAACTAAACATACACACATTAATCGATTCAATGCGTTTAACTGTCGTTTTTTGTAGGTATACATTTCCCCTAATGTATACTAATAAAAAAAACCTCTCTGTATATATAATTACATAATAATAAAAATATATCACGGTCAAATACAAATTTGTTCAAGTAAAACCAAAAGGTTTCTCTGATCTTCCACAAATTTCTGTACATAAAAGCATTATAATAATGTATACGTATTTCTTAGACTAGTATTGTAAATGGAATTAATATATAATATACCATTTAAAGGATAAGGTATTGATAATAAGTTGAGCGAAAGCGGCTCAGTTTCATGTTTTGATATTGTTTCGGGAATGTCCTAGTAATTTGCGATATGTTGTAACTAAATGATCTTTTGTATACCTCCGTTGAGAATTAAGGGACGTCGATGAAGAGCTTATTCCTTATATTGATGTTGTGTATGTCACCTCTGAAACTTATTTTTTAATGAAGATTACTATTTACCAGCAATTTAATGTAACACGAATTAGTCGCTGTCAATAACTATACAGGTTGATTTTTTTTCACTATGGGGATTTCGGTAACTATAATAGATAGAGAAACGGTTAATGGACAAAGAAGTGCAGATTTACGAGCCTATTAAAAAGTCACTTGCACGATTTTCAATAAAGTCAAGGGCAACTAGATATTTGAAAAATGTAAAATGTGCCGATTTTTTAAAACGTTTTTTTTTTTCGGTTATTAATACAGATAGAAAAAAATGTAAAGGGCAAAGATTTAGACAATTCTACGTTTAATAATAAAATTTTATTACATTTTTTTTGCTGTCATTAGTTCTCGAGGTATAACCCAAATTTACATTTTTTTAATGGAAGCCATAGTCGGTTTTGTCATCATAACTCAGCTATTTAAAAAAGTAAGTATGTCATGTGGTATGTCAGTTTAAACAAAAAAAAAAACGTTCTTATGATGATAAAACCATCTATTGTTTTCATTAAAAAATGTAAGTTTGTGTTATATCTCGAAAACTAATGTCAGCAAAAAAATATTTGATAAAATTTTATTATTTAACGTAAAATTATTGTTTTCTTTTACATTTTTTTTCTATCTCTAGAAATAACCGAGAAAAATCGATTTAAAAAAATCGGCACTTTTGTCATTTTCCAAAATATCAAGTTACCCTTGACTTTTTTGAAATTTTTACTAGTAGTTTTTTATTCATCTGCAATTCTTTGCACATTTAACAGTTTCTCTATCCCTTATAGTTTCCGTGATCCCCATAAAGAATACGAAAGAAAAAAACTCACCCTGTATAGCTTTCTTTACTAAAGTAAAAAAAGCTATACAGGGTGAGTTTTTTTTACTAAAGTAAAAGAAGCTTTTCAAAAATTCAATAAAAACATATTTTGTTATAAATTAACTAAAAAAATAATAGGGTAAAAAAACCTCCGGTCGATAACCCGTGACAGACTACTAACCCATTAATATGGATTGTAAATATAAATATTTGTAAAGAATTGTAATTCTGATGTCTGAATAAAGATGTTTGTATATAAAAAAATAATTAATTAATAAAATAATTTCCCATTAGCTACTGTGACATTATGACTTATGCTACATAAGTACCTTAACAAATATCTAATAATAGACATTTGCTGTTGCATAACAATAACATATTGTATAATGCAACAATTTTTGAAACGACAATATTTACTACAAAAAAAAACGAAACAAAATTATTATGTAATATCAGGCTATCTGCAGACGTGTTTCGGAATTTCATCCCTCATCTATACAGCTATGCCTTACACAATTGCAAAGTTGTTAATTAAATTAATTAAAAACATTTTGTTATATTTTCTGTGAAAAGAAAAAAAACAAGTGAAAAAAAGATTACACTTTTTTTTCACTCTTATTTTTACACAAGATATATTTAATATTTCATTTTTTTGGTACAATCTTTATAATTATATTTTGTTAAATGGCCATTATCCATTAATAAATATAATAAATAAAAATGATTTGAAAATAATTAATAAATTATGAATGAATACTCTTTTCTATTCCATTAATAAAGTTTATTATTTGAATATTAATTTATTCAAATGTTTTTTTTTTATATTATTATTTGATATGTATACTTCCGTACATTTCTAAATATATCTTATATTTCGCAGATGGTTTTCCGAACATCCAAGAACAAGTCTTAAGGAATTTGGAGCAAGGATTCAAGCAGGGTTCAGGTTCTGGATTGTATCCCGGAGGCAACAGAGGATTCGCCGGCGGCGGAGTTTCTAGCGATTCGGGAAATCCCTCCTCCAACTTTGAACATTTCAGCAATGATGCAGGGTAAATAATTGTTTTTATCAGAAAGATTTAGTCATTTAAAAATATGATTCGTCGATAATTTATATAAAATTTTTTTATTCGAAATATAAATATGGTCATAACATGTGTGCTTCTGATAGTAACAGTGATAACAGATAAGCACTGTTATCTTTACTCATAATTGTGTCTCCATTTTATATCGAACATATAGTTATTTCAATTAACCACGTTTTAAATTTTCATCAACCGTATGTTCGATATGAATTTTATAATTTTTAACTATTCAAGTAGTTTTAATATTTCTTTAGTATATCATATACCAAAGAATATAGCTATGTTGCTGTATTTTTTAAATGTCAGCCCGACGACTATTTGAAAAAGCAAAAAATAAAGATGATCAGACGAAAAATATTTTTTGCGTAATATTCGGGGCTATTCTGTAAGAAAAATTTTAAGTTTAACGTATACGTTAATTTATTTAATAATTCGTATTCTCAATCTCGGAAACTATAAGACATACAGAAACGGTTAAATGGACAAAGAAGTACAGATTTATGAGCTGAATAAAAAGCTACTTGTAAAAAACTTATGTAATAGAATATGAAAATAATTAATAACATATCCCCATTTATGTGTATGAGATAAGGGGATTATAAAACACCTCATCATTTTAAAACAAAATTGCAAGTGTTCTGTACTCTTCTTTTAAGAAAATTAACAACACCTTGCGTTAACCAACTCAAATAATAATTATAACACCTCCAAAATACATTTGAAGTATTCTACGTTGATTAACACTTACATGTACATAAACTTTATATAAATAATATTAATTTATGGAGTGTTACGTCTTATCTGCCTACAGGTTTGATCAGTTAGTTTCTAAAATATGCTCTTAAATATAACAATTATTAATTACTCATAAATTAGGAGACGGTGGCAAGAAATTTGTGATTTGTCTAGCATCATAATATTTTAAATTCTCGACTAGTGTGAATTTATTCAATTTAATCTATGTTTTATTTAAATAAAATGAAACAAAGATGATTCACACGTTTGCAGTTATTTAAATTACAATGAAATTAAACAAGGAACATTTCTGGCAATGATCAATAAAATTCGATCAATCCCTTTTTCCAGTGTGAGGGATGAAATCCCGAAACACGTGTCTACAGATAGCCTTGTAACTATTATTTGTTGTTTCCTTTCATTAAATAATTTCGACTCAAACCGTTGCAATTCGCAGTAGTACTGCTATGCAACAACAAATATCTATTGTGTAATCCAATGTCCGGCGGGGTAAATGCTCGGGAAGTAGTTGTTTCAATAGATGTTTGTAAAACTTACAGTGTAAGTATTTTTTTTGCAGTTGAAAAAAGGGGATTGATCGAATTTTATTGATCATTGCCAGAAATTTCCCTTGTTTAATTTCATTGTAATATGTTTTATTTGTTGATTTTTAATAATTTATTCATATTTATTTTATATTATTAATTTATTATTTCTTAGCGAAATCCAACAATGTTTAAATATTAGAGATATTAACGATATTATTAAATTTTATTGTTACTTCATTCATACATAATAACATATAATATGAATACCATTATTTAAATATTCTTCAGATTATAATTACAGTTTGTTGTAGAAACTCTCTGCTTTATGATTGTAATGTCAATTAAAACTATAATTAATTTCACAATTTGTTGAAAATTATACAACAAGCACAATATAAAGATCTGACCTTCGTATACGTTTGTAAAATGTGTTGTGCGAATAAATTAATCGGAGATCATTTGATGCGGAATTGAATTTCCGCAGAATTAAGACCGTGATAAATCGATTAGCGCAACAATTACTCGCCTGAGTTCGGGTATTTCCAGCATCCACGAACCCAACCGCAATTTTATTATATTCGTGCAACGATTATGCATTATGCAAATTTATGTATTTGGAAAAATTAGAGTCCCGGAATTAAAAATAAAGAAAAATTTATTACATATGCACCAAAAGAAACAAAAAATAATTCCAAATATGAATAACAAGTATTTTAACTGTTAGGCTTATTAATAGAAGAAATATCAAAAGTTGTTTTAATTTTATTGAAAATAATATTCGAGGCAAAAATTCCTTTGAGAGTGCGGTTTGGTAGAAAGATATATATATATATATATATATTCATAGAATGTGAAAATAAAACGTTAAACTATTACATTTAATCTTTATATTATTTATAAAGGTGTATAGTTATCGGCAGTCACTAATTAAATCGTATTATATTGATATCCTAGTTTATTCACTTTGTTATTTAAGTAACTAAATAGGATTAAGTAAATAAAATAAGTAATTATATAGGAAACGAATTTTGAAAATAAGCCTAACTTCGGCTTTATAGTCACTATATGTCACTTTTTAGACCTTATTATATTTCTAATGTCACTTTAATTGAATATTCGAGGATATTCCCTATAAAAAATGTTACGTTTAAAGTGTACGTAATTAATTAAATTCACATTATATGAATAAATATCTATTACGACAGTAGCTTAGAATGTGATGATAAAATTAATGTACACGTTAAACATGAGATTTTCCTTAGCTAATAGCCCTGATATTGTCATAATTTTTATTTTAAAATGACTCCAAGTTATTGTTAGGGTCTAACTTTGATTTTTAAATAATTGTATGTAACTTACAATTCGTAATTTTGACCGTAAGTCACAACTAGTGTCTAATTTCGACTTTCAAATCACAATTTGTCTATTTTAATGGCTGATTTTGACTTAAATCGGTAAAAATCCTTTTTAGTGCCAAATGCTGTTTGATTATTTTCGCATTGTTTTTTGTATATTATTTAAAAATACATTTGTTAATTAATTATTTTTATTATTACCTGATGAAATATTTATTATATATACATAATCTTTATTGACAAACACAATACAATATCTAAGTATAACATAAAATATTACAAAGTCTACCGATTAGCTACCGACCAATTGTCAATATTTCAGACCATTGTTCGATGGCATAATGGCAGTCCTTTACAATGTATATAGTAATATTTTATGTTATATTTAAATATCATATTGTATTTGTCAATAAATATTATGTATATATAATAAATAATTCCTCAGGTAATAAATATAATTATTATTCCATTATTATTTAAAATACATATTTACAAAAAAATCTTTGAATAAATAATTATAATTGAATCTGCATTTATAAAATATTGATCCATATATCGAATAAAAAGCTACCGAGGATAATTTTATCATTTCGTATTCAATAAACTCACTTTCTTTTTTTTGTATGCGATTCTTTCTAATCCAGTCAAACTGCTGTTTTATTTCATTTGTTTCATCCCAAAAATTCGTCACATAGTTCTGTTAAATCGGATATATAACTGTAAATATCCATTGTGTTATTCATTATTCGGTGTGGATCCTGTAATACAAAAAATAAGAGAAAAAAAGAATGATCGTATCGTTTTATGTAACTAAAACTTAATGTTGGCGAAAACATCGATTGCCCATTTTCCAACCACGTGTTCTAAATATAGAACTATCTCAATTGATCTGAATTAGAACGCAAACATATTTTTGCTTCATCTAAAAACAAATTGTATACAATCTAAGTGTTTTAGAATTTAAATACCTAATTATAGGAATTTAGTTGTTTCATATTAAATAAAACTGATTTGAAAATAATTAATAAATTATTTCCACATTTAGCATATTTTCAAATCATTTTTATTTAATATATTTAAATAACTGTGACCAAGTGAATGAATACTCCTTTCTATTTTAGTTGTTTGAGTTATATGAAGATTTAAACTACACTTGGAAGAAAAAAATATATTGTGAAGAAAATTTTAGTGTTTTCATTCAAAGTGCAATCCATAATTACTTTAAAATTCTATCAGTTGTTAAGGCTTCTAATTCGTTTTACAAGGTGTTTCCAAATTGATGCGAAAGATTTAAAAAAAAGTTATTTTAAACGACAGTTAACGCTCATGTGTTACAGCCTCCAAAATTCATGGTTAAAATGTATGATGTCTGAAACATATGAATACTGCGGAATAATTTAGAAGAATAAAATTTGTGAATTATTGCTAAAAAATGGGATATTTTGACAATTGTTGTAACCCTAAAATGTTATTAAATAGGTGGGATAAATGAACCTCTGTAATAGTTTACATTAGAACCTTTTTAATGCGTCTGGATTTTTTTTATATAAAAAATTGATTTAAATAAAGGAATTCATTCTGTATTTTTTTTTGTTTCCCACATTTTTTTTTTCATAAAATTATAAGTTTAATAAATAAATAATACATAAGTCCATTTTATTTTATTTAGAGGTTGTTTATTATTTATTTAGAAAAATCAAGTAGGCTAATGTCAAATTAAATCATACTATTTTCTCAAATTCTTAGAGAGTTTTTAACCCATTTAGTACAACTATATACAAAATACATGTTTGCTATTCACACATATTTTTTCAGGCTATTTTTTCACAGATAATATAAAACAATATAACATAAACATGTATGTGCTAGTCTATCCGTTTGGGCTATCTATGCTAGCTAGCTGGACTATCTTGATCATTCACATAGATAATTTTGATGAATGGTGAGGATTCATCAAAATTATCTATGCGAGGATGTTTGACATATTATTTACTTAAGTAATATATAGCTTCTTTTTTTTGAACTCCCGCGAGCTTAAGAGTTTAAAAAATAATTTAACAAATCATAATAATAAAAATATTTATCATTTTAACACCAGCCTACTTGATTTTTCTTAACAATGAAACAATTTTTGAATTATGTTAAATGAGCCTATCAATTATTTTATATTAGTTGGATCAAACCCATAATTTTATAAGAAAATGTTAAAAGGCAAAAAAGTTGAGGATTGAAATTCTCTATTTTTGTTTATTTTCAACATATAATGTTCTATAATCGGAATAAATTAAAGACGACGCAAGCGCCACCTTTTGAACAATAAGGGATATTATTATTTAAACCAAGTTTTGAAACAAAAAAATATTGACATATTAAAATGTTTCGTTGCAAAGTATTATAGGGGTTTGTTTGGTTATTACCATCCCCGTAATAACATATTAGGGTTAAAAAATCAAATAGAGTAATTTCTTGGAAATAATTGAGGGCTATTCCATACGGAAAATGTTACGTTTAACGCGTATGCTAATAAATAAATTCACATTCTATAAATATATACACAAAGATAGTGGTAATGTTTCACATTACAGATTAATTAAATTAAAAGAACCAAAAAGAAAATAATTAATTACTTAATCACTTTCTTTCCATTTGCTCTGTAATTAAGTACTTACAAAGTAAGTATACAAAAATACAAATATTCATTGAAACAACTACTTCCCGGGTAAATACCTAAGCCGTACATTGAATTATTCAATACACTCAAGATAATAAATATAAAGAAAGACACGTTGTATTCACTATTTCTTCACTCTCTAAAAATGTTATTATTATTATTCCAATAACGATATGCAGAGTAAATTAAGTAAAATAATTTGAAAATAATTGATTATTAATCAGCATTTTCCCTTAATTTTTATTTAGTTAATAAAGAGTAGAGAAATAGTGAATACGGTGTGTCTTTATACTTTTACCTTTGTATACCTGAAATTTATTCTGTAATTATACAAAGTATTTTCATTAAATAAAAGAATTTGAAAATAATTATTTTTAATTTTCTCTTTTGCTACTGTGACATTATGACTTATGTTACATAAGTACTTTAACAAATGACTAATAACAGACATTTGCTGTTGCAAATCTTTTATTTAATTTATTTAAATAACCGTGACCAAGTGAATAAATCATTTTCCTATTAGTATTTTCATTATTTTCATGTGTTAAATAAGAAGATAATTAAACGTAAAATAATTGCTATTGAATTACAACTCAAGATTAATATTATTTTTATTATTTTAGACCAACTTTATTCTCGCGTTTCGGCGAAGATGTAGGATCCAACGTCCACGCGAAAAGCGCTTCTTCCGGGGAAAAGGGATCTTTCAGCTCCAGTTCCTCGTCGGTCGATGGTGATGGAAAAATCACGTTTTCAGTTAAAAGTGGAAAATATTAAGTAAAACGCATTCATATTTTCTTTATTGTTAATTCTCAAACCAATTGTGATTAAGTATACTATAGTTTTATAAGCGAGCATCCTATAAAAATACGTGTGTGTAAAAAAATAGATATTTATATCATTGTAAAAAATAAAAATATAATTTTATATTGAATATATTCTATATTATAAAAAAAATATATGTTGTGTCCATATTTTTCAACATACAGGGCGAGTTTTTTCCGAGTTCTCTATGGGGATCTCGGAAACTATAAAAGATAGAGAATCGTTTAAATGTATAAAGAAGTTTAGTTTTGTGATTTTGTGAATGAAATAAAATGAAATTTAGAAAAAAAATCGAAAAATTCAAGGATAACTAGATATTTTGAAAACTTACAAAAGTGCTATTTTTCCAGATTGAGTAGTAGTAAATATCTTTATTATCATACATTTGTACAATAGTTTAAAATAATACAATAACACATTTGCAGTTTTTTAAATTACAATGAAATTAAACAAGGAAAATTTCTGGCAATAATCAATAAAGTTCAATCAATCCCTTTTTCCAACTGCAAAAAATTAGTTACACTGTACGTTTTACAAACATATATTGAAACAAATACTTCCCGAGCATTTACCACACCGGACAACATATTTGTTGATGCATAGCAACAACAACAACAACAACAACAACAACAACAACAACAACAACAAACATATATTGTGTAATCCAATATCCGGCGGGGTAAATGCTCGGGAAGTAGTTGTTTCAATAGATGTTTGTAAAACTTACAGTGTAAGTATTTTTTTGCAGTTGGAAAAAGGGATTGATCGAATTTTATTGAACATTGCCAGAAATGTTCGTTTAATTTATTGTAGTACATTTTCATTTTTAGTTTGATAAATGGCTATCGGCCAGTAGCCTTTCGGCTAAGGTTGATGATTTTTATGGGTGTTTTGGACATATTGTGAGATATTAGTGATTTATATATGAGCAAAGAGAAATAATGCGTTGGAAGTGATGGTTAGTCTTGATTATAGTGATTAATTAGTTGGAACAAAGGTTGTGGGGGATTTATGAATTTTTTCAAGATTGATTTTTCTCAATTTTTAAAAAAATATAGGAAAAAATTGTGAAGAAAACAAGTTTTTGAAATTTTTACAAGAAACTATATAATATCTTATTTTTTTCGAAAGATATTAATTTATGAGATGAACACAAACCAGAATTTTGGATGAAATAATCGACTCTAAACTCCGACGACTAAAAGGAAATATTCGACGACTCCGTCCTAAAACTCCGACTCCTACCCCAACTCCCTGACACAAATTTATATAGGAAAAGTATTGTAATCGTAAAAATTTTAGAATCACCAATTTCAACGAATTTGCACGTTTTGAGGTCCCCTGAGTACATTCCATCGAGTTTTGAAAAATGTCTGTGTGTGTGTCTGTATGTTTCCGCGATAGCGCATAAACGGCTAAATGGATTGAACCAAAACTTTATATCTAAGCTTATTATAACAGTGGAATGAACTGAAAAGCTTTTGGTTAGAATCAAAACTCATTAAGTGTAACTTTACTCTTAGCGATTATTCATGTTTTAATTTGGACAGAAAAATATTTCAAATAAAAGTAGTAGATCTTGAAAAAATAAATAATTTTTGTTATAAAACTTTTATTGTAGGACCTTCAATTTTCATTTTATATATCGTCTATCTGATAAATTCCCTCAGAAGTAAACAATTATTTTTATAATCTTCTTTATGTTGGCTGTGGAGACTTTAATTATTGAAATAAATGTTTTTCTGTCAAATAAAACGTCAAAATGTCATCATATTAAAAAAAATATATTCTAAAGATTGTATGTAGGGTGGGAAAATGTGTAGTCATTGTAAGGTAAGTAATAACAAAATAACTTCTAAATATTTGGCTTCAACTTTAAAAGGCAACAATTCAAAAATTCATTTAATAAATTTTTATTTATTATTAAATGTTCATTCAAAAACTCATTTGACCGCCGGGAAAAGTACCATGATGGACACATCACCATTTTTTTTATTATGATGTAGCACTTGAGATATCTTAGTATAACAATTGCTGAGATATTATTAATTTTCAATTATTATTACTTTCTTTTAATTGAAATTAGATAGTTGGCCATAAAATAAAAGCAAACATATACCAATATCTTTTATATATCTTAATCCTCTGCTTAGGTTGTTTGTCACAAACAATTAAGGTTTAATTTTACTGATTGTATTTGAATTATTTTAATTGATTTATTTTAACATCTTTAGATTATGTAAGGCATATCTGTACTGACGAGGGATAGATCCCGAAACACGTGTCTGCAGATGGCCTTATATTAAGTAACGTTCCTTTTGTTGTTTGTACATTAAAATTTTTCTCGGATCAAAATTTGTTGCATTATGCAATATTTTATTGATGTGCAACAGCAGGTGTACATTATCTAATTCAGTGTCCGGCGTGGGTATTTGCCCGGGAAGTAGTTGTTTTAATGTGCATTTGTTTAACGTACTTACGTAACGTAAGTCAAAATTCACAGAGCTAAATGTGAACATAATTTATTAATTATTTTCAAATCATTTTTATTTAATATAATTAAGGTTATGTTATATTAATATACAGTGCGTTCATAATGATTCAATCAAGTTGACGAAGTTACGTATGCATCCATAAGTCCAGGAAATCTAAATAAGAACCGTAAAAACAAAAATGAATCACGAATAATCGGGGCTGTTCTGTAAGGGAAATGTTAAGTTTAACGGGTATGTTATTTTTTTTAAATCGCAGTCTAACAGAATAAATGTATAAAATGTGAATTTATTAAATAGCGCAAACGTTAAACTTAACATTTTCTGTACGGAATAGCCCCGTATAACAATTCCCAAAAGAAGAGTATTTTTTGTACGGATTTGAAAAATAAGAAAGTTTTATCTGAAATATTTTTTTTGTGCTTGTGACAGACGACGGTATAATCGACAAAATTCAAAATTGGCAAAAATCGTTTGAAAAATAGGGATTTGCTGAGAAATACATATGAAATCGAAGAAATAAAAGTACACGAAGGTGTGAGTCTTCATGCCTCTCACACATAATAGTTTTCTAATTAAAGCAAGTGTTCAAAAATTCGACCTTCAAGCGCTTCCTTCTATCGAATGATTGTACACACGATAGAAGCATATCCGCGGGAATTTGTGTAAAAGCGTTTCTTATGCGTTCTATCATGTTTTCCCTGTCTGTTGGTACCTTATCTTTCAGATAACCCTACAGAAAAAAATCCGGTGATGTTAAATCAGGAGACTTAGCAGGCCAATTAATAGGACCGCCTCTGTCGATCAAAAAAAATATTTCAGATAAAACTTTCTTATTTTTTTCCTGTAGAAGTCAAACAAAAAAATGGGGGTCCATATTTAACTTTTCTATTTCTCACCCCATACCCCCTAGGTTGAGGGTATTGGGTCGAGTTTCGTATCATTAGATGTCCCCTCCGAGGCGAACAACTTTTAATTATGATTTTTTATTCGATGTGTATTTTTCGTGATATTTCAATGTCTTCACTTAAATTGAACACCCTGTATAATAACTATCTGGTATAATAGACAGAAGATAAGACCCACAACCTCATGGAGAAAACAGGGAATGGCTCTTAAAATTACATTATTATAATATAAATAATGTAATATTTTAATGATAATATAAAGTCTTTGTTTAATTTTGGTGGAACACTAAAATCGGGAATATAGTACTTCATTCAAGCATGATTATTTTCTACAAAAATCGGGAATAGAGCATTCAATTCAAGGATGTTGATACTTTTATCTATGTGTTTTTTTTTAAATATTAGGGTTGAGAACTAAACTCAGGAATCGAGCAAGAAGTTGAGAGGGCTTGTGTTCTTTAATATTTGTCAAGTTTTCAATTCAATAAGTTTACCATCTTAAATACACATATTTTTTTTGAAAAATTAATTAGAGGATGATAAGTTCGAAATTCCTGTGTAATTTTGCTTCAGCCTGCTAGCTGCTTTTCGAGAATATTAATTCGAGATAGAACGTTTTTTCATTTTGGGGTGAAGCACTAAAATCGGGACCGGGGCACTTAATTCAAAGATGTTAAAAAATCTCATCCTGCGTACAGTAAAAAAAGTAGATTAAATCGCTTTTATCAAGACTAAAATATATCACGGAATATTGTTGAGAAACGTGATAAATATATTTTAATCAAACGACTACAATCATTTTAAAAATGAATCACTGACAAATGGATCTTATTAAATAATTTAACAAAATGTCTATTGAAAAAATAGTACTTTAATTAATTAACAACTATTTTTTTGTAGATCGTTATTAATGATAGTAAAACTGGAAGTGGATAAAAAAATTCATTTTTTTTTATTTAATGATTAAAAACATAAACATTAATCTGTTATCAAAATATTTTGATAAGAAAACACTTTAAATGTTGAATATTTATCTCTGTATAAATAGCATTTTTTATCAAATGCTTAGAGCAGATAAGAATTATAAATCTCAACCACTAATAATTTAAGGTCAGAAATTAACCTGTAATTAATGATGGTACAAAATGGAATTAAAACCTCATTCCACGTGCTTAGGATCTTAAAAGAAATAACTTTAACGAGGCATGAACACGAAATGTTGTCTAAACTGGTTTACAATGTATTATTCCAAATAAGCCGTTCAAGCATTCAGGTTGTTTATTTTTTTGCCGCTGGCTCAACATTTAAATCCGCTCCCTTTCCCGTTCGGACCTTCGATTTGGGCGAATTTGGCCCTTGGAAATTGAGCCACTAATCCCCTGGACAGCGACGGAAGGACATTGCGCAAAGTGGGGGAGGGTTGAGGAAAATAAGGTTGAAAGGAAGGAAATCAATACTTGGTCTGAACTCCTCTCTTGCACCTCCTCCATGTTCCACCACTACCCTCACGAGCATTGTACAACTTTTAGGACTTCCATACGTTCCGAACGTATCGAAATTAATGATAATACGTTTGTAATTAGCGGTTTGTTAAAACCAATTGCCAAAATATCTGAATTAGATATAAGTACATGAATGACTACAGAAAGTCGGTTGAATTTAATCTGTTTCCGCTTCGATGTACTTTGTAGCTTTTGTATGCCCGCATCATCTTCGATCGAAATCAATCCTTGGCAACAAAGCCAGCGGAACGATTACGTTCAACGTTCGTAGAAAAGGATGGAAACACGCCACGTATTATGGAGTGGAGAGGAAGCGGGTTTTATTTTATCCCTGCCCTTTTCTAGAAGAACAGGAAATATGCGCAGAGAAAAAAATCCATTTTAGAAGCAATATTGAATTGTATGACGTAATTTAATTTCTTACATCATTAAATACAATTTGTGTTGTTTCATTGTTAAAATTAAACCTTGTTTATAGTAAATTATTTTTGGAGATGTGTTTTGTATAGATTTTTGTATATTCGAAATATAAAAGCTACGAGGAATAACGAAATTAAATAAAAATTGTTTTTATTACATTTCATTAATTTTACAATTTACAAAAGGTTCATTTTGTAATGAACAATTCGAATTAAATGAGGTTTTAATTATTGTCTCAAGAAAGGAAAGTGATTTAAATGGATATAAGTAATAAGGTAATAAAAGTGATCTAATTATAACCGTAACGAAAGCAAACAACAACAAAAATCAGCTGTGAATTAATTAAACAAAACAAACGACACTCAAAGTAAAAACAAAAAAGCATCGTGAATCGCGCCCTCTATACAAACATCCGCGAACCACGTTCACGACCACCATGAAAATGGCCGACGACTGAACACAACAACATCTCAACCTGTCAATCTTTGGCGAAAAAAATCCGATGGAAATCCCCCGAAACCACCACCCCATGCTCAAACGGAAAAAATACAACTAGTGTTTGTTCAAATCTGAAAAAATCCGGTGTGTAGTGTTGGTGAGGGCGGTGTTTTTTTTCTTACCCAGTTTATTCCTCGGAGATGGACGAGGAGGTGAAAATGTCGTCGTCGGCCGTTTGCCGACTCTGCGATAAATCCATCAGCGCCGATGGATCCCGGAATGCATTCAACGTTTTCCAGAAGAATGAGAGCGGGATGCAGATTGTTAATTTGATCAAAAAGTGTTTGCCGATCGTGGTATGTAAATCGGTTTGATTTTTTAAAAAAGTTAGGTTAATCGAGTGTTTGATCTACATTCAAATTCATTTGTTTTCTTAATCAGGCAAACTACTATACACTAAACAAACAATTTTAATTTTTAGGAATTTATGCCTTGTATTATTATTTACTGCCTAATTCTTTAGAATGTAAATTATTTCACAAAGCACTTAAATTTATAAAAAAATAGGTTAATTTTTGTAACACAACATAGTTTTATTAATGTAATTTTCACATAAAAGTAGACTTTGCTTAATAAATCTTCTCGAATCCTTATACACTTTCAGGTGTGGGATGGCTTTGCTTAATAAATAAATGTGTTAATTGAGACCATAACAGTCATGGATGGGTTTGTTTATTATTTGAACTTTTTATACTTACTGTACTAACAGCAAAGTAAATCTTATGGGTGACATCACATACTTGCACTTAAAGTAGAACAAATGAACAAACCAAATGCCAAACTATGACATTTCATTATTAATGGTATAAATAACTATTATAATAAACCCTGTATAATCATCACCAAAAACACACACCAAAACAACTAAAAATTCTACAAATTCTTTCATTTCTTAAATATTAACAAAATATTATTTAAGTGTATTTTTAATATTTATTCAATTTACAATGGAAAATTGGTAAACTTTCATTTTTAACTGGAACACCCTGTAAATTGTCATTTTTAATTTCAAATAATTTTAGAAGAAATTATGTACAAATAAAATATGATCGAAAAATGTTCTCCTCTACAGTGCTTTGCATTTTTTTTTATTAAAAAAATGATGTCGTTGATAAAAGTAACTACATGTTATAGGTTATGTTTATTAGATAATTGAAGCATTGGATTTGATAAATAATGACACATGTGACATTATATTTGTTTCTTCACTGGTGCAAACAAAATGTAAAATAATCTAGAAAAGTTCTAGATCATATGGTATAAATGTCTTTATTGATAAACGCACGAGTTTACATTGTAACATTTATACAGGGTTAGTCAAAATTACAGGAACACCTAAATAATTCTCAAACAGTAACAAATTTCAGAAATTGTTTCAAATAAAAGTTTCTTCAATATAAACAAGATACCATTTAAAAATATTTTGAATATACAGGGTGTTCAATTTACTTAGATAATGGGTAAACTTACAATTTTTAAATGGAACACCACAGGATGTATTTTTATATACTAAGAATATTTTTTTGTAAAAAAAAATTGTATATTTTTTATCTTTTGGAATTTTACGTTTTAAGCATTTACCGTAGATATTTAAACATAAGAATATTTTCTCATTTACATATAAATAGATTTATTTGTAGACAAAAAAATTTATTTGTTATAGCCATTCAACATGATTTATATCAATTTTTGGTATGTTCTTGTAAACTTAACGGTATGTAAGTACTTTAAACAAATGCACATTAAAACAACTACTTCAGGGGCAAATACCCACGCCGGACATTAAATTACATAATGTACACCTGCTGTTACATATCAATAAAATATTGCATTATGTAATAAATTTTTGATATGAGAAAAATTCAATGCAAAAAACAAACAAAAAAGAATGCTACTTAATATAATAGATTTATTTCAATTAAATGGATAACAATAATCAAAATACAAATACAAAATCCAGATGGAAAGGCTATTGGTCGATGGCCAATTGGCAGACTTTTGGAATATATTTTGTAATTTTTTATGTTATATGTAGATATTGTATTGCGTTTGTCAATAAAGATTAAGTATGTATACGAAAGAAGAAAAACAATTGAACAGAATTAAAGTAAATGTTAAATTATATATTTATTAATTGGATGAAACTTAAAAACAATGCATGTTTTGGAAAAAATTTGCCTGCAAAAAGTTTGTAAAATTTGCTTTTATTTTATTTAAAAATATACCCTGTATACTTTTGAAAAAAAAAAGTTTAAATTTGAACACTGTATATTAAAAGTACATTTAAAAAATAGCTTGTTTATACCTAATGAACATTTATTTAATTTTTTTTTATAAATTTTTTACATTTGAGAATTATGTAGGTGTTAGGTTCGGTAATTGATTTTCATTGGTGAATAACTGACATTTATTTTTTTATTTGAAATGCATATAATTGTTTGAAAAATTATATTCTAATTAATTAATTCTAATTAATTGGAAAGACAGCACCAGCGCAATCTACTGCCTAATTTCAAGTGGCTTCGTATAATATATAGATATTTTTGATTATTCATATTTTGTCAGATTTTCTTTCAAGTTAGGACTGATTCATAGACACCCGAGAATAGCCTGCAAACAAAAAGAAAAAAGCCGTATATATTCCCTGAAGATTGTGAATATATACACATAAATCTTACGATTCATTGTTTCCCTTCTGTTCCCGGCCAATTATGAATCTGCCCTTAAATTTGACTAAACAATGCATTGAAAGTTCCTCAACAATTTTTAAATGTTTATTTTTGTATTTCTTCTTTATATTCTACTCTAATCTGTTTACAATTGTATTTTTATTATTTATTTGTAGATTTAATCCTTAAATTACACACCAAACTCTTGACTAAGTTTTTTCAGATAAAAATTAAGTAATGTTATAAAGTGTTTTTTATACTTTCATAAAATATTCTTAAATCATTAATGACACACATTATTTGTATTTGAATTTTCTGTAAAAAAATTCAAACTCTGGTTTTATTTTTTTGTATCTTGTTTTCTATTTATTTTTGAGTAATAATGTATAGTAATGATACTTTTTTGTGTTTAGTCATTTATTCAGGGCTATTCTATAAAAAAACATAAAATATAACATATCTGTTATGTTGATAATCGCAGTCTAAGGAGATTTGGATTTATTATAATTTATATAAAATCACAATGAAATATGATACTTCTCGGATAAAGATCATGTTATGTTAATCCTTATCCGTACAGAATAGCCCCGATTATATCAATATTCCAAAAAATATTACTACAACAGATTAAATTAAGTGAAAAATTAAAGTGTATAAATTTTAATGTATTTAGATTCCAATAAGACAGAGCCTACTAAATATACAGGTCGGAGTGGGGAGGACTCCAGGATGCATATGTAAATCTGGCCATGGATAAATAATTTTTATTTGATTTAATTTATATAACTGTGATCAAATTAATAATTAATTTTGTATAAATAGAAAAGAGTATTTATTCATTTGATCATAGTTATTTAAATAAATTAAATAAAAATGATTTGAAAATAATTAATTAATTATTTCCACATTAAGCTCTGTGACATTTTTGACTTACGTTACGTAAGTACTTTAAAAATGCACATTAAAACAACTACACCGGGAATCAAATACCTCGCCAGACATTGAATTACATAATGTACACCTGTTGCTGCATTTCAATGTGTGTTTTAATGTGCATTTATTTAAAGTACTTACGTAATGTAAGTCAAAATGTCACAAAGCTAAATGTAATTATTTTCAAATCATTTTTATTTAATTTATTAATTTTGTAATTTACTATTTATTTTATAAGATTAAGAATGTAAAACTAAATATTTAAAAATTCTCCGGTCGATAGCCGATTCATCATCTACAGAATATTAATCAATGAATCACGAAGATATAGAGGTTCGTGATGGTAAATCTATTTAAAAATGTATTTATTTTATTCCTGTAGTGATGCCGTGAATAAATAAATAAAATGTTCACTTTGGATCACCCTGCTATTTTTGTTAATGAAAGCAGAAATACGTCTCGAACATTTGTTTCTTATACACAATGAAGCTTTACGGGCCTAAACTTAGTATGCAGCGGACGCTTGTAGCCTTCAGGTTGGCCACTCATGGTCCTAATCTTTTAATGGGATTTCTATTTTATAATTGTTTGTGAAATATGTATATTTTTTTAATTATTAATAATAATTCGTTTGCAGATTTATAGGACTGATCCCTTATCAAAAGTTATTTGTGAATCTTGTGTGGATACACTTACTCTAATCAACAATTTCAAAGAAACCGCCTTGGAAGTCTTGAAGAAGCAAAGTGAGGATTTGAAGCAAAGATCTGTTGGTAACACAAAAGTCCAGCTTTATTTGGACAACCTCAAAAACCAACAATATGTAAGTATAATGATAATTTTTACTTTGTTCTCTGAAATTTCAACTGCTGACACATGGCATTGTTTGACTTTGTAATTATTGATGAATAATATGACCTTTGCCACATCGAAATGGTATAGAGTACCAGCTGTTGGGGATGTTTATATGAGGTTTTGTGTTTCTTGTGTAAATTCTGTGTTATTTGTAATTTACTTAAATTTAAACTAGAAAAATGTCTCTGTATTACTGATATTTGGGTGTTGGGCAAAATTGAGTAATAGTTGTAATCGAATATTTCTAAAAGAGCAATTTTACATAAATAAAGTCAATAAGTAATTAATAATTTATGTTTATTTTTGTATATAGTCTATTTATTTTCAAGAGGCAGTGCAAAAAGCACTCTAAATTTATGCGAAGTATTTCGCATGACATAATATAATAAATTTTGATAAAAAAACTAACAACTGCTAACAACACTCATCGCTAATTGAAATATGTAAATGAGGTTATGTTTCCAAGGTGTAAACAATGCGCATAATAGTTACAAATACTACTGCAAAAACCAGCACAAGTTTCACATTCTTACCCCGCCCCACATACAATGGCCAAACCTTAGCTAATAGTTACAAATACCACTGCAAAAAGCAGCATTAGTATCGCATATTACCCCCGCCCTTCAAGTGGGTATACCCTGCAACCAATGGTCCAGCCTTGCTTGTGATTGGTCGTTCTATGGTGTGTATTCCTGGTCGGCTCTGTTTGAATCTTGGGCCAGTTTGGAAAGTGTTTTAAAATATCTTCTACTGGCAAATGTGTCGCCTCCTCAAAACATGTTAAAAAAGGAACATTTCAGTGTTAAGATGAAATATACTACTTTAAAATATATTTGAGGGCACGTGGGTTACGGCGCGTCCAACACTGAGTATTCTTGCCATTCACATGAACCCTACCTCTTAAATGTTAATAGACTATAAATGATTGAATATTTCTATGATAAGGTAACAATTTATTTCAACGTTGCCAGTGTAATGTCAAGTCTATTGAAATGGAAAATAGTTTTTTTGTTATTTACATCAGCAAATAGTTTTAAATTAGATTATATATTTCAAGAATGCGGATAGAATAGTGTTAGAAACAGATACTGTGAAAAGATGAATAAGTAGTACTTTATTAAATGCCAAAATCTTTTAATAAAAAGTAGGTTTTTTTTATAATTGCAGACTTATAATTAAAAGTACCAATCGATGAGCCTGTTAATCTATAATCGATTGAAATTTTTGACAAGCAACCATTTTATCAATCAATTGTTTGCTTTGAGTTGGGATTCTTGTTCACTCGATAAAGACTTGTAATATGGCAGCAAAGGAAGGACGATTTATACAATATTGCCACAAGTTTGTATTCAAATTAAACATCGAGTGGGTGCAATACAGCAACAATGTTTTCAAATACCAAAAAAACATTATTACTGGTTCAATTTCAGGATTGAATTGTGTGATTGTCCCCCAAATTGGAAAGACAAAATGTACATAGATTATTGGGTTATATGATCAAAAATATATACCCATGCGTGAGTGGAAGCAAAAAGAAATCAAATTTTTTAATAATCTTTTTCAGTCTGAAGAATGGCGAGGAGACTCTCCAAACAAACCCCTAACGACGGACAAGAGTGTCTCGACCGAGACAAACGGAGTCCCATTCATGAATGGCATAGCGTTCTCCGAAGACACGAACAACACCGGCAGCGACATGGACATCTGCGAGCCGGGCGAAATCGCCGAGACGAGAATCATCATAACACGCAGGAAACGGCAATACATGAGCACCCCCGATGAAGACAAGCCCATCGCCAAGAAGAGACGAATAATTGGCCCAAAGTCGAAAATAAAGAACCCCCGAATAAAAACAGTGACAAAGACAATATACAACCCACTGAGCTTACAAGAGTGCTCTCTGTATTCCATTAATAAAAATAACGAGTTGGAAAACTTCAACGAAAAGTTTTGGAAAGAGGAGGTAATCGAGGAAGAGGAGCCTGTTAGTTTTTGTGTTTATTGTGAGACGGTGTTTGAGAATGATTACGAGTTAGCGACGCACGAGCTGGAGAAACATATTAGGTTGAGGCTAGAAAAGGTAGACGCTTTCGAATTGTGGGATCCCAACGAGTCTAACGCGGTTGTCAGAAATAAATGGTTGAAACGGAGTTTGGATATTGAGGATTCGACTGAAGATGACGAGGAAGATGATGACGATGATGATGATTATGAAGGGGAAGAAACTGAGGGAACGGCGACGGAAGAAGAGGAGAATTTATTAGTGCCGTTGAATGAGGATGAAGAAAACGAAGGGAGTGAAGCGAACCATGAGGAATATAACGAAGAATATCCAACTGAAGTTAATACATCGCGTAATCCGAACATTGTTTTTATTAATGAACAACCGTGCTTGAATGGAATTGTATTGAAAGATATTCCGAAGGACAAACGGCAAGATTTTTATCAGAGTGTAACATTAAACGGGGTTAAAAGGAAGTTTTGCAATTTGTGCCGATACACGTTTAAAGATCATTGGGCGATTGAATTGCATTACATGTCACGAACTTGTTATTATTCTTGTCATTATTGCGGTACTAAATTTAATAAAAACAAAGGTGAATTTGGAAAACATGTTAAATATCACGAGTCATGTGGTGATGTGAAGTCGGATAAGGTTTTCGTTAACCGCTCCAAGAGTTCTACTATTCCGAAATTGTTGGATGTTAGTTGTTTGAAGCCTTACGTGCCAGGACCCAGTCGATATAGGAGTAGGATGAAACCTGTTGAAATGCGTTCCTTATTTGACAACAGCACCAACTCGAATTATTACAATGAAAATGAAGAAGAATTAAGGTAAGGAGATTAATTAAGATTATTATTTAATTTAAGGTTACATTCTTGTTTTGTTTCCAGCTTAAATTCTAGGCTGAAATCTGGTGAAGAGTTGCAGAATTTGAGGTTGAAGACGAATGAAGAATTAGGATTAAATATGGAGGAGTACAGCTCTGAGGGTGATACCAAGTATGGTTTGAAAATTAGGGATGAATTAAAGTTGGAGCCTGTTACACGAAAAATGACCACCGCTGATTTGGCAAAGTCGAATAGTCAGGCGTATTTTTGTAAGAAATGTTATCAAGTTTTTCCCAAAATTAACGAGTACAATGAACATCAGATAACATGCAATGGTGAAATTGATGATCCAGAAATGCATCTAATAAGACCTTATAACAAAAAGGATACAACGAAACGAAATTCAATTCCAGGGGTTTCTATCAAAGAAGAACCGCAGAAACAAGAGGCGAAGATTTTGAGTCCGACAGGACGTCCGGTCCGGCACTGTGTGCGGGATGTTGTTTCATATAACGACGATCGCGATCCTGAAGAGTATTTCAAAACCCGCCCGTTTTTGCCCTCAACTACTGCCAACTCGGCGACCACGCCCGGCCGTTTCGAGTGCAACTTCTGTGCCTCCGTTTTCCCCACGGTTCATTCCCGCAATTCTCACATGCGGATTCACAAGAGTGGGTTCAAACACGCTCCCGGAAAATCGCCGGCAGTTGTCGCCCCGCAAAACTACCAAAAACTCTTCAAAACAAACATCAAGATTAAAAGTGAGCCCATGGATGAGGATGAACAATCGCAGATTCTAAACAAAACCATCAAGCAAGAAACGTTTGAGCCGATTGTTGAGATACACGAAGGTCCCAGCAAATCGCAAATCTCAAACATAGGTAGTGTCAGTATCACGCCGTTGGGAAGAAATGCTCAGAAACAAATGAGCCCCGCAATAATGCAGCTAGTACAAAACAACCCTAACATAACCATTAAAACAAAATCGAAACAACAAAACAACTACCAGCAAAACCTTCAACAACATTTTTCACCTCAAACACAACAAAATCAAAGGCAAATGTATTCCTCTCCTTCATCGTCAGAAACCAACAATCAGAACTATCAGTACCAACTCCAGGAGGGCGAACAGAGAACTTACAAGTGCTCCAGTTGTTCAAAACCGTTTGCCAATAAATCAAATCTATATTTTCATAAGAAGAATCAGTGCGGTGGTTCGAAATATCCTTGTCCGTTTTGTAAAAAGCGCTTCGGGACGGAAGCTAGTTACAGCTCGCACATTTTTTACAGTCATCCCGTGTAGTTGCACAAAGTATAGAAATAAAAAGCAAATGTGTGTTAAAAACTTCCCAATTGACGTATTTCCTAAGCCGAGATGCGCGGGGAAATTATCAATTGTTATATAAATATGTACAGCCTTTAAATACAAAACATAAATGCTGGGATACAAAAAAATAATTATTATTTTCGAGATGATAATTTATTTAATTTCTTACTTTTTTATATGCAGAATTCAGAAAAGCAAGTCTAATCAATTGTTTCATGATTTATTTAACTTTTCACAATAACATAATTTTTCTTCGAAATTAAACAAAAAGTATTGTTTTTATAAATCTACATAAAAAATCCAGTTATTCTAAATGTTGGGTAGCATATTTAAATAAATTTCAGATTTAAAAAATTAATATCTTTCACTATGTTCTCAATAATCACATGATGAAAAATGATTTAAATAAAAAAATTGATTTTATATCGTAAAAAATTATCCACCTAAACAGAGAGTAATGGATTTTATAAACGTTTATAAATCGATGCTAGTATTTAATTTACAAAAACCAAAATAGAAAAAGACATTACATTGCCTATAAATACTTATTATTAATTTAAATGGCAAAATATTCATTAAAAAAATCTGATTCAATCTTGTTTTTTTTAAATAAGGAAACAATTTTTATTATGCCATTTAGAAGTTGTTTTCCAGGTTGTTAAATAGAAAATATTTTATATTAATTTCTTATGTAATTAATCGGGGATATTCCGTGTGAAATTTAACGTACATGTTATATTAATTTCACAATCTAAGCGTACGAGTCATTTACAAAATTCGCTTCAAATGTGTTGGTAAAGAATAAGATACACATTAAATTTATAATGTGTACTCCATTCTTTTTTAAGTCTATTTTTTGAATTAATTTCTCACTTAACCCGTGGTGAAACATATTTAATTAATAGACTTTGATTAAAACACTTGGTTTGTTTCACTGATTTTTTATTTTTACTCCAACTAGTTCTCTCTAGTCGGACCTAAGGTCGAAACTAGTCGGAGTAAAAATAAAAAATCAGTTAAACAAACCAAGTGTTTTAATCAAAGTCTATTTTTACAAGTCTTCGCAGAAACTGTATAGCCGTCCTTGTGATATTTCGCTTATTAAGAAAAACCCATCAATATGGATTTTTTGCGCAACGGGTGCAATTGTTTGTTCAAGAATATGCCGTTTACACCGGAAATGGATACTACCTCATTATTATCACGATTTTTATACAGACAATACATCCATCTCCTGCAACAATTGCATTAAGAAACAAAAAATTAATCTTTTTTGTATGTATGGTGCATTTCCTATTTTTATAGCTGTTGGTTTTTGAGCTACTGGATGATTTTGAAAAATTGTTATTTTGAGACACTCCTTGTGATTTATTTTCTTTTAAAGTTATGAAAACAGGAAAATAGTGAAATATTGTTATCCAGAGGTGTACTTAGTTTTTTTTAATAAATCAAATCATTTTGGGACACCCTTCAAAATTTCTTTCCTTTTAAAGTTATGAAAGATGAAAAATATTTTTTGTAGAATCAATGGCGCACTTAATTTATATGTATGTGTACTATTATATAATACAGGGCCCTATTCCTGATGGCTTGTTTCGGTCGTACGAAATCTATTATTTAGATAGAGATTTATATGTGAATTTGAGAGTTGTAAATGATGAAAATGTGCCGTCAGTTTCAGGAATAAACGCCAAGATTTTTTAATAAATTGTATAATTTTTAAGGCATTGACCACACTTAGAGTAGTTACATATCAGAGCACCATCGATGATCGAATCCTTGCGACTTACCGCAATGCTTGCCTCGCTGATCAACCATGGATGGGTGTTCATAGTGATTCATGTTGTCCTACTTCTTTTCAGGAATTAATTATATATATTATATAATTACAACTAATTATATCGATAAATGAACGCGGAAAAAGATTGACTAAACAAAGGGGAAATGTAACTACCCTAGGTTCTGGGCGAGAGTACAGGCCCTGCATGTTGAAAACTAGAGGGGCAGTGTCTCAGCCAATCACGAATGAGCCCACATTGCTACTTCCCTCCCGACTGCGAGAAGAGATCAAATTATTTGATTTTCCTATAAACAGCGAGGGTGAGATGAATGTATCACAGCGAAGATGCTTCACTGTGATTATCAATGGTGAACAGTAATGGTGCTCCGATATGTAACTATCCTTAGATTATTTCTTATGGGGTAGTTACACCTCTGTACCTTGTAAAGAGGCGTAACTTTCTTTCATGCTTCCCCACCCCCCAAAAGTAATTATTAAGGCCCCAAAGTACTGGCTGTCAACTACGGTGATAAGTTTACGTGAACGAGTTGTGTCTACATGGGTATATAGGTAGTAAGGAAATATCAATACAAAACAAATATTTGCATTCTTTCTAAGTACTTTTAAGACTTGAGTTTTCAGGCCCTCTGATTCGCGAGGCATTCATAAATAATTTATGGTGGCTCCACTTTTTTTTGAGTAATGGCTCGTCGAATGGCAAAGTGTCATTATAGTTACACCACTGACCTTGTATACTTTTTGCCCATCAAATTCTGGATATCATTACACGTTAAATTTATCATGTGCACTTTATTCTTTATCTTAAGCGAGCTTTGTAATTGATATATATGTTTAGATTGTGAGATTAATTATGTGTATGTTATTGCTACGTCACTAGGGTACAGTCAATGATATCATGTATTCTATATTCGTATGTAAATGTGAAAGCGAGCTACCCTACCTACATTTTAACATATTTTCATATGGAATATCTTCGAATAAATATATCTTTTAACGGTGGAAATCATTAACCCCAATCAATTTTAAATAAAACCCTAATGTAAATCTCTAATTTTTGTTCATTCGATTTATTTAATGATTTTTACCTTTAAATAAGATCAAATATGAACCGATTATGTATACATTTATATATAAAGTGTAGATATTCATAATATATATAAATTATATTTTTATTTTTTATAATTTTGATTCGAGGAAATCAAAAAAGAAGAAGTAACGAAAAAAATATCGCAGATGTTTGCAGTTGAATTTTTAAATTGACATTTGTGAATTTCAAAATGAGGAAGCAAGCGAGATGTGTATTATAAAAAAAACAGAATAAAACGACTCTTGCGAGGTATTTAGTTCTTTTTATATAAATAAATTCTTGAGAAAACTTGTACTACTCTAGTGAATAGAAATAAATATATAATTTTAAGAATACGCAATTGTTTTTACATTTTATTACAGCTGACAGATAAATATTTGAAAATAATTAAATAAAACTACTGTATGTCCGACTTGGTGGAACAAGGTTAAGCGTCAGGCTAACATCCCTGATTTCATTCCAGAGCTTGGTTATAACATAAATGGTGTCATTGTCCCTAAATTTGAAATTGCAAATTTGTTGTTGTTCTTGCAGGTATTATGTCCCCAGCTTTTCAGCTCTGTTACCCAGCCACTGCTTTTTTTTAGTTGATTTCCAGAAAGGGGGTAAATATTGTTTATAGTGGAAAAATTACAAATTTACAAAGGTTAGTGGTTGAAATGGTTAAAATGGACTAATACCCATGAGTGAGTAGAAGCAAAAAAATGGCAACTGTACTTTGTTTATACCAATTACTTGGGCATTAGGAGTTACCTGCCAAGCCATTTCCATTGTGATTGCATGCTTGGGAATGATTCAAAAACAAAGAACTTGGGTTCCATATGATTTGAAGCCAAGAGACGAGTGTTGTTTTTTTAGTCTGTGAACAAGCTGCAAAAAAGGCAAACAAAAATCATGGGGACAGCCTGGTCATGCTTCTACATCGCCGGCTCGACCGAATATTCACGTTGCAAAGGTTTTGATGTGTATTTGGTGAGACCAGGGTGGTGTTGAAACCGAACAAAACCAATCAATTAATGCGATTGAGTCGAGCACTGCGCGCAAAGTGGCCACAATGCGAGCATAGGGACGCTTGGCCTCACATTGCCAAACTTAGACACGTTCAAATGGAAAGTCCTACCCCACTCGTCATATTGCACCGTCCAATTATTACTTGTTCTGTTCAATGCCATGGTCTGGTTAATCAGCAGTTCCACTTTATTGTAACTGTTTACAGGTAAGGAAAACTAAAAAGGGCATTCGGATTATAAGAATAAAATTCAAGTTATAATTTCAATAAATTGAATTTAAAATAAAACACACACCATTTAAATACAAACAGTGTTTATTCATTTCATTAATTTCTATTATATTAAAATTTTCACCAACAATAATATAATAATAAACAATCATTAAGTTGACATTTGCATCTTTGTTTCTCATAAGGTTTAACCGAAAATAAAGCACAACAATTTTTCTAATACTCACATTGGTAAAATAACTAAGGAACTCCATAATAACCCACTGAAGAAAATATTCATTAATAACGAAGCGTCAACATTAAAAACATTATTGACGCAACATTTTTATATGCATTTTGCTCAGTGGGAATAATGTACAAATGCACACTAAACTTACTAATAAAAACAATATAATGTAATAATGTGAATCAATAAGAATTAATAAAATTGTGTGAAGTGTGTTTAGATAAAAACGAAAAAAAATATATTATTTTTTATAAATTCACCTTTTCTGTTATGTACAAATAATTAAATTTCTTTACATAAATCAAAGATGTAAAAAAAGCTGCTTTAAATTATTTAAATAATAAATATTAGAAGACAATTTTGAAAAACGTGATTTAAATGTATTTTTCTATGATTTTATAAAATGTTCAACCACCATTCATCTAGTGATTTATTCGAATCCACATGAAATTAGGCAAAAGATGGCGATTGTGTCATCTTCCATTTATTATGATTTTTTTATAATTGTCTAGTAATATTTATTAATATAGCAAAGAATAATCAATCCTGTTAGGAAGAATGCTATGTGCTTAATATAATGAGAAAGTGCACCCACTTTTTTGTTATTTTTTAAAGTTTGAGAATGTAAGATCACAATGGTTTCTACTGTTATTTTAAATTAAATCAAATTTCATCAAAATAATTAAAAGTATTATTACGTTTTATAAAACAATATTAACCCATTAACGCCCCGTGGTATATAGATTAGCTCCAGTAAATCGATACTTCAATTGGTTGATCGATCTTGCTCATCACTAATTTAAACACAAATATTCTTTACTATAAAATTACATAAACATTTTTTTTAGTTTAATATAGAAATAAATTTATATGGAATTTGTTGGTCAAAATTGAACAACATAAATCAATATAAAAAAATAATTATAACATTATTTCTATTCTATGTAGAATCCTTCCATCAACATAAACTTTTTGTTGTCGAAATGGATGTAAATAAAAACGGACAAATTAATGATGGATTTTTCAAAAATCATAGTGATTATTTCGCATACAGATCGCGCAGCGCTGATCAGATCAAACTGATTGATCCAAAAAGATATATTATAATAGATCATTCAGTACATTAATTGTACTTGGATTGGATTAGATTTTGGATATCTCATCTCAAGCAACAACAATACTTATTTTGTATGACTTCCATCCCACCTGAAGTTTCATCACACTGGTGATCCCGAAACCTTTCTAAGTAAAGGATGAACTTCAGTATTGCATCCGGGTGTGTCCCTCATATATTGCATGGATTCAGGTAGTTTTTGCAGTAAGTTAATTTTTTCATTTCTCTATACGGAATAGCCTCAAATATATTCTTAAAAATGTTTCACTAATTTTATGTTGAAGTAAAGAAATCACAGTTCCTCCTAAATTTTTTTTTTATTTATTACTATTTCTACTTCTGTATTCTTTCCTTGATTTTGAAGTGTTTCTATTATTAAAAAGTGTAATTAAAAGGGAGCAAAAATAATCAATCAAACCCCAAATTACTCCAAGGAATTAAATTTTTGAAGATGACTGCATCGTAGTCAAAATACGTATTTAGTTAAAATAAATTTTTGTGAAGAGAAGTTTTTACGTTTTTTTAAATTTAAGCTTACACATTTACCAAATTTTTCAAGAAATAATTTTTGAACCATAACCCAAAAATTATTTCTTCACAAATGAATTTCATTGGAGTAAAATGAAATTTAAATAAAATTACATACATAGCAGTCTTCGCAAAAGGAATGAATATTGAAATTGTTTTATAACACACACACACACAGACACATTAATTTAATTAATCAAGTGTGTTTGCTTGTTTATTAAAATTAATTAAACCTTTTTTTTGTTTTTTATAACTAAATAAAAAATATCCTTCTTATGATCAACAGTGCTATCATGGACACCAGAATCCAAATTATCGTCGACCAAAACTGGTCCCTATAAAACACAATTTTGCAAATATTAGTATGGTATTAAATACTTCGTTTTTGTATAATTACTTGATAATAGAATTCGAATATTTTTTTATTTTATTTGTTGATACCAAGCTGAAACTGTTTGGGGCGATTCACAATCGCACATGAACAAGAACGGAAATGGGAAAAAAAGATAAATCATAGGATTTACGTGCATTGATTCACAATTGGCCTTATGGACTTTCTGTATATTTTTGGGAATGAAAACAGAACGGGAGACCATTTACCATTCATTTAGCATACGGATAACTAGTGATGGTCATTTCTAGTTATCCATATGTGTATTGTGATGGTCATTTATAGTTATTCATAAGCTAGATAAATGGTGGTTGAACATTTTGTTAAATGAATTTCGTTTCGTGTTCTCAAAAAAAGACAAGTTTGCCTTTCTTTAGTGAACGAAACAACGATTCTCAGTTGTCTATCTCAAATCATTAACGATGCCACATGAAATTAGGCAACAGATGCCGCGTGCATTATCTTCCATTTATTATGATTCATATGAATCATACTATTAATGTGTATCCATTCACAATCTTTATAAGATCCATTTCCTTTCCGAGGCAATTGTGAATCGGCCCTTTAAATATTTCACACGGAGGCTGTATTCCCGAATGGTGCATATGCATCATGTTATAAAATAACTGTTTTAGTTAGATGGTGGAGCAGCATATGCAGGGATGTGTATTGAAGTCACAGAAATTTCACAGAATAATTTATAGAATTAGGCAAAAGGTGGCGCTTCAGTCGTCTTTAATTTATTATGAATAATTTACTAAATTACTTTCTCATGGAGCTATAACAAAAATATTATGGCCGATTGACAATCGCCCGGGAACAGAAAGAAAACAGGACATATACAGATTGTAGATGGATACACAAGAATCCCCATTTTTTCTTTTCCATTTTCATTCCCAGGCGATTGTGAATTGACTCCTAGTAATAATAAACAACTGTAAAAATTATTTACAGAACTTCCGAAAATAAATTAAAGGTTAATTTATAAACAAATATTATCTATTGAAGTAAAAAAGGCTTTGAGTGGGCATTTAAACACTACTTAATAAATTATTATTGTTGGATTACTGTCAGATATTTTGTAGAAAGTTGATCAAGATTAGTGGATATGCACTAATTTTATGTTGAAGTAAAGAAATTGCAGTTCCTTCTATATATTTTTTTGAAGTGTTTCTTTTTTAAAAAAGTGTAATTAAAAGTAAGCAAAAATAATCAGTTAACCCCAAATTCCTCCAACAAAATAAGTATCTATTTGAAATGATATAATGTCATAAATTTAAGGAACGTACATATGTACCATTCAGAATACCGCCTGCCTGTGTGAAACAAAAGTAAATCTATTAAGGGGAATCGGTACAGCTCTTTGGTGTGTTTCTGGCTCAGTAGATGGCACCGCTTTATATGGGACTTATAATGTAAAAGTTTTTCCGTTATTTCTCGAAAACTGTAGTTTGTAGGGGAAAATAAAAATCACCATCGTGTTCAGCGCAGTTAGGAGCAGTACGCATCTGAAACCTTTTTTTCCTAGAATTAAGTATTTGTAAAAAAATAATTAAACAAAATATTTAAGGCTAACATTCCCGCCTGTTTTAAATAAAAACAAACGTGAAACGATACCAATATATTTTTGCGAGTGAAGAAAGAGGATAGATAATTGAATCGTCGTCGTAGTTTTTCAACTTGTAATTTATCGCACTCCGTCGCCTCCGATTGGAGATTGACGCCTCGACATGCATTTCTAGTCCACGTGGACTCGTAAATACTGAATATAAACAAACAAACATAGAAAGAAATTAAATACGCTGATTTTGGAGCCGACAAAAAATCAATGAAAGCATCCAGCGGCATAACGCTGATATTTATTTACCGATTTGAATGAATTAAAAAATAAAATCAATGTCGGTTTAAATACTATAAAATAATAGTAATTATACATTTTTTCAAAATTAAGTTCACTGTCAAATAATAGTCATCTTTCAATTTTTAAGGGGAAAATCCATAACCGCGTTTATGAATTAAAAGTAATTCCAGCAGATCTCGGACACTGCAAATCGTATCAAAAAAAAAGAAAAATTGCATTGATTTCAGACAATCGGGAGCACTATACACGTGGAGTACTTTTTGCAATATGTTAAATTTCAAAAATACCTAAATAATAACGCATATTCCTCGGCAACAAAGGAACCACGCCACGTGATTTATGTTATATTCGTATTTCTTATTATTTGAACGGCCATTGGCTTTGGTTTTTTGTTCAATAGTTCAGTTAATAAATATTTTATCGGCTATGACGTTGGGCGTTTTTTATCGAACACCAGGTATACTTACAAGAAAATTTCGTGACGAAATTTCATTTCAGACAAAATATTTGTAAAATTAAATTCGTTACATTTTAATATAACGTGTAAATATAATTTTATTTCAGACAAATAAAAAAATAAAATAAATAAAAGTAAGTAATAAAGCGTAAATATAATTTTATTTCAGATAAAATGTTTAAAGTTCTTTATAATCTAAAATAAAGCGAAAATACACACACGTTTCAATATTACTCTCTAATAGGCATATTCCTACATACCCGTGGATCAATTATTTCTTTTAATAAAATATTTTTATAAAAAAATTTAATTTATCAATAATTTTTGTTTTCCAAAAATTCTCGTCTCTGACAACTCTTTCAATTGACGGGTCTTGTTTTGTCCATACGACAAAATCACAAAAGTTGGCTTTTGCAATATGCATCTGGCCCTGGATTTGGTAATAATAATTGTGATTACGTTTTAATTTTAAATCTGTATCCAAAAATTAAGTTTTTTTTTTTCGTTTGCTGCTTGTTTAATGGTCATTTTTTCTATCGATTTTGGGCACTTCACCTCGATAATTCCGCGACCATTTTTCTATGAGTCTATCTGGAGATGCTCCCAAAAAACCATACGTCTCATCGATAAAAATGCCGCACGGTGTTACGGAAATTTTAGTCGTTTCTTCATACTTTTATAAGGCTTTTTTTTCATTTATTTGTCCGTAGACTGTGGCTTCATTTGAAAACGGCTCCTTATAAAGTAAACTGTATATGAGAGGAGCCCATTTTGTTTTCTGTCGCCTTTTACAGATTGCGCCAAATTTAGATGCTGTTCGTTATCGGCCTGTCCTCTTGTTTTCAACTCATTTTTTTATTATTATTAAAACTAAAATTTTAACTCATTTATAAGATCAATCTCTATTTCGTACTCACATTTAGATTTTCAATAACGCTAATTTAAATAGAAAATACTATTTATTTGACATTTGTTTTCAATTTCCTTTATTTTTTATAGTTACTTTCGTTTCTATTGTTTTTCTTGTCCAACTATTCAATTCATTGCTAAGATGTCATATAAATACTGCAAAATGTGAAATACTTCAATAAGTATAGAAGATAGACATCTAGTATGTTTAATAAAATATTTATATCATTTTATGATAATTCAAAAAAAAGTATAGAGTGCCATTTAAATAAATATGTCCGTTTGAAAAGTCACATATTTAAAATTATTTTATTTATTTGCACAACGTATACAAATATTTCACATTTAAAGTTATTATTATATTAGTATTTATAAACAATTTAATTTTTCCATCTCAAAACACACAAAAAAATATAATTTTATAGTATACGAACTATTATGCAACTGTCGGAATTTTTACATTTTTTTTCTGCAGTAACGGTTAGTCAAAACTACTAATAATGTTATATTAATATTAAGATAATTTAAAGAGGAAACGAATAAAAAATAATATATAGGGTGTTCCATTTGAAATAAAATAGTTGATATGATTTCCGCCCTCTATTCTCAAGAAAGTTTTATCAATAAATTAAATAAAAACGATTTAAAAATAATTAATAAATTATTTCCACATTTAGCTCTGTAACATTTTGACTTACGTTACGTAAGTACGTTAAACAAATGCAAATTAAAACAACAACTTCCCGGGCAAATATCCCGCCGCTAATGTGGAAATAATTAATCAATTATTTTCAAATCATTTTTATTTAATTTATTTAAATAACCATGACCAAGTGAATAAATACTCGTTTCTATTTATTTTATCAATAAATTAATGGTGAATTTCTACAAGGGAGAAATCGAAGGCAGTCACTTCGGTGACTCACTCTGTATAAAAAGTACTCAATTCTGAATGCACATTTACTAAAATAAAGCATACAACTCCCGAAAATTAATTTTGTAAAACTTTATTTGTGAATAACCAAAACCTCTAACGCAATTGATTTTATTTACTTACCTTGAATTCAAATATTGTAATAGACCAGCATTTAGACTTTGTTTTGGTCTAGATACAGATTGCGGTTAACTTTTTTAGGGTATTTTGAATCTGAGTACCTTTTGGCCATATTTTTTGCAATCAAATTCAATTCGTAATAGATAAATACACTAAATATAACACTTGTCACTAACTAATTGCAAAATGCGTATAAATATAACTTTGAGAGTTGTCCATTGTCGCCGAGGAATATACGTGATTATTTAGGAATCATTGCATTCTTATTTTTTTTGATACGGTTTGCATTGTCCGAGATCTGCTGGAATTACTTTTCATTTCTAAACGCGGGTATAGAGTTTCCCCTTAAAATTTGAAAGATGACTATTATTTGGCTGTGAACTTAATTTTGAAACAAATGTATAATTACTTTTATTTTATAGTATTTAAACCGACGTTGATTTTATTTTTTAATTCATTCAAATCGGTAAATAAATATCAGCGTTATGCCGCTGGATGCTTTCATTGATTTTTTGTCGGCTCCAAAATCAGCGTATTCAATTTGTTTCTATGTTTGTTTGTTTATATTCTGTATTTACGAGTCCACGTGGACTAGAAATGCATGTCGAGGCGTCAATCTCCAATCGGAGGCGACGGAGTGCGATAAATTACAAGTTAAAATACTACGACGACGATTCAATTATCTATCCTCTTTCTTCACTCGCGAAAATGTATCGGTATCGTTTCACGTTTGTCTTTATTTAACACAGGCGGGAATGTTAGCCTTAAATATTTTGTTTAATTATTTTCTTACAAATACTTAATTTTAGGAAAAAAAGGTTTCAGATGCGTACTGCTCCTAACTGCGCTGAACACGATGGTGATTTTCATTTTCACCTACAAACTACAGTTTTCGAGAAATAACGGAAAAACTTTTACATTATAAGTCCCATATAAAGCGGTGCCATCTACTGAGCCAGAAACACACCAAAGAGCTGTACCGATTCCCCTTAAAAATTGATGTTTTAATGTCACGGGAGTGTTTTAAAGGCAGTTGTTACCGGCGATTCATGTGAAGTGTCATTAACAATATTTTTTTTTATGGTAATATTAATATTTGATATTACCATAAAAAAAATATTGTTAAATATGAAATATTTAGTGACTGTTGCTTTGATAGACAAACTGTCAGTTTGATAATAACACTTTAATAATGCTGAAACTATAATCACTAAATAAACTAAATTTAATAATAATTATAACATTACAATTATAAAATAAAAGAGAATTTCTTTAAAATGAAATCAAAGAAATTTTCTTGAAATTTTAACTAATACATCTTTTTTTTTAACTCTAGAAAAATGATATATTAGTTAAAATTTCAAGAGAATTTCTTTGATTTCATTTTTTGTATAATGAATTAATTTTATTTTATTTCAAGTTAATTAAATTTTCAAAGGAAAAATTTCAAAACAATCACTTTTGAATTTGATTATTAATTTACCTGTGGACGCTTTCTATGGACGCCTGAAGCAAACTGTCCGCTGGCGTCGGAGTAATTACATTCGAAGCTGAATCTGTTTGCCTTTCCCTCAAGCCAATATCACCTTCCAGAATTTCCTGGACTCTCTCGATCTCATCAACAGATTCACTTTTATCATCTATAGATTTATCTTCACCAGTCCCGTTTGCCTTTCTCGAACTCTCCTCCTCTGCCTTTACATTAAAGAACGAATGAAACAATAAAAAAATTAATAATTATAATATTAAAAAATAATATTATTTTGTGTTTCCTGAGTCTCACACATAACTCTGTGAGAATTCCGAATAATTTAATTAATTAATAATCAAAAATTCTTGCATTATGCAATCATTTATTATGCAACAGCAATTGTTCATTGTGTAGTTCAATATTTGGCGGGGTATTTGCCTGAGAAGTAGTTGTTTAAATGGATGTTTGCTTTTTTAAAGTACTTATGTTATGTAAGTCAAAAAGTTGTAGTAGCTAGAGAGAAAGTAAATAATTGTGTAAATTAATTATTTTAAAATTTCTTTTTGCTTAATTTAACCCTTTGGGTTCTGAATTATTTAAAGAATATCATACATCTGAAACGTATTTAATTTGTTGCTATCTGAAGTAGTATGATAATGCAATATTTTGTATGTATCAAATTGTTTATTTTAATTTAATACATAGTTTAAATAAGATATAAGTTTATAATAATTACAGAATAATAATGATAAATAAAACAAACAAAAATAATAACAAGTAGTTTTCAACTAACAACTAAATATATCAAAAAGAAAATTACTAACAATTTTGCAAAGTGTGATATTTTTCGAAACATGTTGGTAAATGCAGAGGTACTTGGCATTGTTTGCACTGCCAGGTAGTTTCACTTCTAATTTTGTTTTTATAACAAACCCGGCACCCGGTCAAATGTTATTACGCCAAAATTTGCGCATGACGAGCGTGAGCCGTCAAATGTACCCAAAGGGTTAAAGAATGAAATATTCAAGAGATAATCACATTTTATAAACAAATGAAATTAATAAATAAAGTCTTAGTTACACAAACAAAGTTAAAAATTGTTTCATTTGTGAATTGTGTAGAAGCCTCCACCGTTAACATATTTTAAAAAAATTCCCTCCTACCTTAAGGGCAATCTTTTTAATCAGTGAGGTTTCTTCTTGTGTCAGTGTCGAAGTTGGTGGGGCTGATAGCAATTTACTGGCGATGTTACCGCAAGTGGAACATTCCCAATTCAATGATTTCTTTGCTAAAACTTTACGCTCCTCTGGGGTGTAATCGAGAGATCCTATCGTGCCGGCTGGAGGTGTCGGCATGAATGCGATCAATGCCAGTAGGGCTGTGCGTATGGACCAAGATGGTTGCCAGCTTTCGGGGTGATAACCTGATATTGATAAGCAGATCTTTTTATTGACTTCAAATCTGTAAAAAAAGATAAAAGTTGTAAGACAGTTTACATTTTGTAATAACAAATTAAGATCAATTAATAGTATTCTATTTAATTAGTTAAGTTTGTGTACACACTAACGATTAAAAAAGGGTGGGATTTTTGAATAATTTTCATTTATTATTTTTAATTCATTATTTTTCCAGATGAAACTAATTATAAATAAATTATTAAATTTATTATCTGTATATAAATCCTTCATAATGACAACAAGTTGAAACTAGTCGGATAAATAAAAATTATATTTATTTATTTAGTTTTATATAACATCGTTATATGTTCCTCTCTAATTCTCAGTGTGAGGTGAATAAAAATTATAGTGAAATAAAACCAAGTGTTTAATTTATAAAAGTTTTTCAAAATTGGTTAAAATGTTTCATGAAGTGATCTCTGAGAACCAAATTGAAAACAAATTATTAATGCAAAGATTATTCAAAATTTAGTAAATGTATACTTGTTATATATTTCATGCAAATTATTTATAATTTAAAAATTATAAGTAAAAAATATGAAGCTTATACTTGTAAATCTTTTTTTTTTTTTTTTGAGAATTAGGGAAAATTAATTATTTTTATTAATAAATATGATTAACTTTGCTCACAATATTTTTCAAGATAGGTATATTAAAAAAAAAACAATTTCATACAAACTAATAACCAAAAGTAGTTAAACTATAAAGAATAACTTACCAGGTGTAGCTTTACAAGCTATAGTGGTAGTAAAAAATAGAGTAATTCTAGACGAAATGATAACTGACAATAATAATTAATGTGACTTACATCAATCAAATTAAAATTTGGCAAATTGATCTTTACTTAGAGATGTTAAATCTTTAATTAAAAAAATAAATATTTACCATATACAACTTATAATAAATATAAATTAAAGTAAAAATTAAAATATTTTAAATTTTCTAATTGAGTGCTCAAGTGGAGAACTATTGCCTTGTTTTCAAATGTTATCCACCCCGCTGGTTAAACCTCAACCATCAATTGTATAAAATATATTATTTTCATAAAAATACAGTTTCTTATTTAGTTACCTTCCATTTGGTGTTAATAAAATAATATTTGGTGGTTGCATTGGGTATTGTGTGGGTAATAAAATCCTGCCATGATAATATCCGCCCTCGAATTCCGTTGATGGTGGCCCCCTTACAGTAAAATGCCACTCGAATAAATTGTCATCCAGTGGGTTTGCATAGTATTCCTCGGTAGGCTGTGCTAATTCTTTGGCTTCCCGCATTAACCTTTTTACTCCTTTAACAAAAAATTGTAAAATTGAAATTATTTGATTATTAATAATTTGATAATTGAAAAGGCTTGACTTGCTTTTCTTATTGATGAACTCTTGAAAGTACTGTTGGGAAAATCAAGTAATTTTAGTAATTGAGTATTTCTAAATAAGCAATTTTAAATAGCTGAAATTAATAAACAACAATTAATTAACTCATATTAATAAATGAGGAGATGCTACTAATAGTAATATTAATAGAATAAATAACAATCCACACAATAGAATAAATAACAATATTAATAGAATAAATAACAATTTCAATCAAGATTGAAAATGCACTTGTTATAAGTGAATATATTTAATTTTCAGTTATAGAAAAAAATATATTTTAAAAGTAGGATATTTTATAATAATAATGGCTTAATCATATTCAGCTGAACTAGCTGAACATATAAATTATTTTGTATTCTAGCATTATTTGTTATTAACTGAAGAATATGAATGAATTTAAACAATCAGTTAGTTTCACCGGTCGCATTTGCTGAATGCGATCATTACACTTGGTATTTTGCAGGCACGTATTTTTTACCATTTGTAGGTTCTGTAAGGAGTGATTTTGATTCTTTTCTTCAAACAGAGAACATAATACATCTGTTCATATTACTAATAATTTCTATTACATTCTTATTGTACAAGTTATTTGTTACTAACTGAATTTAAACAATGAGCTTCACTGGTCGAATTTATTGAATGCGACGATTACACTTGGTATTTTGCAGGCACATATTTGTTAATATTTGTAGGTTCTGTAAGGAGTGATTTTAATTCTTTTCTACAAATAGAGTACATAATAAATTTGCTTGTAATAATAAATTCTTATTGTATAATACCCTCAAGGAAATAATGCGGAAAAAAAAAACACTATATTTACTAATACTTATTTCTTAAAATTAGTCATATTTTACATTGTTATAAACAAACAAATGATAAAATATGATGCAATCCAATATGAACACCTTAAGCAAAGAAATAAAGCAATTTTTAATATTTACACAAATACACCAGCAATCAAAAGTGCATTGCTTCGTGTACATTAACTAAATCCTATCTCGATTAAATTTTCAATCGTTAGAAACAAATCAATTTAGTGAATAATAATATTAATCAACACAAACTTGCCTGGACTGCGTAGATTGTATTTCGTCTCCAACGGCATTGTTTTTATTTTTTGTCTCGTCTGAAGTTTTCAAGCACTGGGAATTTGAAATCCTGAAAAGGTTGTTTTAATTATTGATTTGTTGCTGCACTTGAATTTTATCTGCAGGATGTTGATTATTTCTGTTAGATAACATTCATTTTTCATGCGATTTTTGCACAAATAAACAAATGACACGCACGAAACGTCAAAACGATATCAGCTGTGAGGTAAACTGACCAATGGCGTTGCATGAATTAAGCGCGTTAATTAAATAAAACATGGTAACAAACGTTTCCAGTAAAGATCAAAGAGGTGAACACATTTATAATGAATTTAAAAGAATGAATCGAACAAACAATTAAAATATAGTTGTTTATAAATAGTATTTATTATTGAATTTAAATTATATTCATAGATATTGTATGATTTAATAGAGACGGTCATTTGCCGGTAACAACTTACAGATGCCGCTAACTAAACCACTGCATATATACAGGGTTATTTTGTATTAAAAAATGTTAATTTAATGTAAACTTTAGTTATAACCTCACAATCAATATGATGATATTTATTTAAATACAAATTATTACGTCTACGTTAAATTTAAAGTTTCACATACATTGTTTCATAATGACACTATAGATGTATATACATTAATGATGTAAATTAACATCTATGAATGACACATGGTGACATCATATTCATAGAAAGAAGATATATATATATATTTTCAAAATTAATTAATCGGGGCTATTTCGCAAGGAAAATGTTAAGTTTAAAGTGTATGTACGTTAGTTTTTATCATCACAGTCTAAGCAGCTTTTGTAATAGATGCATCTACGTAGAATGTGAAGATAATTAATAACATACATGTTAAACTTAAAAGTTTCTGTACGGAATAGCCCTGAAAATAAAAAAGAATGAAATAAACACTTAAAATTAACTTGATTATTAGTACTATTTATTATTAATTTTTGTGCTTTATATGCGTTCACTGTGTTATACATTTTAAATAAAACACTTTATTATTTTAATTTGTGATTTTGTTTACTCGTGTTATATCATTAGTAAGGAAATGTTAGGTTTAATGTGTGCATTAATTTTAAATCATCACAGCCTAGCAGTTTTTATAACAGATGCATTTACATAAAATGTTAATGTAAACTTGATTAATGTACACATTAAACTTAATATTTCCTGTACGGAATAATCTCGAATAGCTATTAAATTGTCGAAACTATAGTCGCTTTTCAAAATTTTAAAGTTAAAAGAGTTTAATTTACAAAAAAATATTGAATTTAAATTCATAGATGCTGTTTGACATTGATTTAGAGGTGTGCAAAAACAGATGGCGCTAAACCAAAAACATATATTATATGCAACCCATTATGCGTAAAAGCAATTTAGTGGAATGATTTATTTAAATGTTGGCATCACGGTTTTATAATGACGAACGGAAACGTCACAGTTTGAAATATCGCGATTTGCGGTGCAATCACAACAAAAACTTTTGTTTACAAATGGTGGATTGTAAAGTCGCCGTTTCTTTGCAATAACTCAAAGGAAATGTGAGAATTTATGTAATGTAATGGGTAATTTATGTTGCATAAAACGAAAACATCGAAAGTAAGTAATTGCCATCAAATTATTATACTGAGCATGAAAGGAAAAGCAATGGTAATGTTTACATGGGAAGTAAAAGCTAAACATATACACGCTTTTTATTACTTAAAGTAAAACACTTCAGCATTATAAATTTACTTTGATTCAGAACAATTATTCCATCCTTCTAGAAGAAAGCTTTGTGTACTGTAAATTTCCTTTTTTTCCAGAAACATTGTTCTACTTTTATTGGGACTCGACAATGCGGGAAAAACTGTGGCTGTTAAAAATTTGGCTGGGGAACCCATCGACACAGTGATCCCAACAGTTGGTTTCTCTGTTATCCATTTACAACACTCAAATTACAATATTGAAGTGTACGATTTGGGAGGACGTTCAGACTTCAGGGAAGTTTGGGAACGATATTATGTTGATGTGAGTATATAAATAAAATATGCAATACAATTTAGAAGAAATTAGCATATAATTCCCATTAGAAAAAGTTTGTTGTTTCAGTTAAGTATTTTCACATATTTATTTAATTAGTGGCTATTATATAAAAAAATTGACCAATTAAATTGCTAATTTATTGTTACATTTCTCTTCACATAATTAATAAATCTAAAGCACAAAGTATATGATTACACTTAAATAATCTTGTCCTAAACTTACAGATTGTGTTACACATAGTAAGTTCTTTGAATATCAAATTTGAAAGGCTTTATTAAAAAAAAACTTTTTTCTCACTCTCACACATAGATATCGGTCTGATATTTATCCAGTAATAATTACTTCATTCATACTACGACTAGTCCCACCGGGCACTGGAATTGAACCAGGGATCCCTCCCTCATAATATAAATAAAATCTTTTTAACTAATTATTAATAATAATAATTTTGGTTTTGTTTTTTAATAACTATAATTAATGACTTTTTAATGCAATGTCTTGTGTCCTATTACTTATGTGAATCACTGTGTAATTAAAAAATAATGTAAATAACAAAGTTTATTTAGATTTTATATTTTTTGAAGGCTCATGGAATTATATTCGTTGTTGATGCCAGTGACTACAATCGTCTATCCGAAGCTGCTCAAGTCCTTTCCAACATAATAACAAATGAAAAAGTCCGTGGAAAACCACTTTTATTATTAGCTAATAAACAAGACAACGAGAATGCTCTCGATGAAATCGACATAATTGAAAAGTTCCAACTGGAATTAATGGTAAACGAGGCCGAGTGTCCGACTTTGGTTGAATCTTGTTCAGCTTCAGAAAGCATTTTAAATTCGACCGATATAGAAGCAACTGATTCCAATCATGTAATTGTTACAAGGACAAAACATGTGAATAAAGTTGATGTGGGTATTAAACGTGGTTATAATTGGATAGTTAATTACATTATCCGTGAGTACGGTAAAATAAACACACGTGTTGAAACAGACGTTAAAATTCAGGAAGAACTGGACAGGCAAGAGCGTGAAGAAAAAATCGCCCGACTGAGAGAGTTGCAAAAGAGTGAATCTGAAATGGACACTCAAACGAGTGACGTTTGCTTAAAAGCGAATAAAACAAATGGCTTTGACTTAAGGGATGTTTACGTCATCCGAAATAACCGATGCAAGCACAGCGATAGCGACTCAAGTCAGAGTGAGCAGGATATCGTTTACCACGGCACAATTCAAAATGAGTTCGTTTCTAGTCAGCAAAGACCGAAATCCGCAACGAGTTCAATACGAAAGCAATTGGAACTCGAGAGTTTTCAAAAGAAGAAAATTAAATTCGGTTCCAATAAAACAGCACCCGTTAATTTGTTTGACAGCAAAGGGAAAGGTATGCGGGTGAAGAGTGCGGGAAGTAATGGGAATGAAAGGGGGGTGAAGAACAAGAGGGTCTTAAAATCGGCGGGTGATTCAGTCTTTGTCGTTTCAAATAAATTAAGTCTCGCAGAAAATCACTCTACAAACGAAGATATCAATCAAACTTTCAAACAAAGCTCAAACAGCTTCATTAATCATGTCGTGCAGAAGAATTCAATAAAACAAACAGCGGATGATCTTAACCAGGCTGCTAAACAAGCCCGGTTTAAAAGTTTGAAAAGTGTGAATTTGAATGAGATTTCGAAAAGTGAGGATCAGAATTTTTTTAGTGGCGATTTAAGTGTCGATCCAGAAGGTAAATCGAAACGGATATATTTGAATGGTAATGGGGAGATACCCAGCAAGGCTAAAAATACACGGGAATGGGTGGATTTTGAATTGGGCATGAAAAGTGTGCTGCCACCAATTGATACTAATTTATCTGTTGTAAAGAAAAATACGATTTTGCCCAACGGTGTGCAGGATAATGTGATTATACATGATGAATACATTTGATCAAATGTAAACTGTTTTAATATGAAATATTTAAAAAAATCAATTTATGATGAAAAAAGTGGATTCCAAAGATATTTGTGATAAAAATTCTATTTTTTTTTGTAATAATGTAATTTATTTTATAGTCTTTTAAGGACAGGGATATTTTCTAATGTAATTTGATGTATTTGTACTAATTTTAAGAATACATTTTTAATTATACACTAATTTCATGCCTTGTACAAATTAGAATAAAAAAATAAATTATTTTAAATGCTTTTACAGGTCAACTACCAATCCCAATATTAATCAAGATACCAACTGAACAAAATAATGTGAATCAACATTAAACGATAATGTAACATTCATGCAACTTTTTTTATGTCCAAACTGGTCAGTCAGAATTTTCATTTTGTTGATTTCTTTTTGAACCCTAATTATAAAATATGTATTAAAATTATTCATTCTTGAGTTACTGCGACTTTTTTTTGACTTACATACGTAAATACTTTAAGACAAATGTTCATTAGAACAACTACTTCTCAGGCCTTTACCTCTCGATACATTGAATTACTTAATGTTGTATATGTCTGAGAAGTAGTTGTTTTAATGGATATTTGTCTTACTTACTTACATAATGTAAATCAAAAAAGTCACAGTACCTAAAGAGGGAATATATATATATATATATATATATATATATATATATATATATATATAAATATCTTTATTCAGACAATTACATTTTTACAAACATTGAGTATATACATTAAAATAAAGGTTTGTCTGTTCTGGGCTATCGACAGGAGGTCTTTCTGCCCTGAAAGTGGGAATAACGTTTTAATTATTTTTAAAATTCTTTTTGCTGTGACCAAGTGAATAAATACTCTTCTAATTTTATTTTATTCTTAAAATAGTACGATTTTAAATTATCAAGAAATAAAATTTAAAAGTAATTAATAAAATTAATTATTTCATTATTCCTAACTTAACCTAACCAATTAATGACTTAAAATGATGACATTAAAGTATTATTCAAAAATATCAGCTATTTCCTGACAAAATCCACCTATCGGACACTCTAAAAATAATTTTTATTCCATTATTCAAAGATTTTCAATTGCATTTCACTATTGATCAAATGATATTCCTTATGCCAAATATATTTTACATTATCAAATAAATGCCAAAAGATTTAAATGGGAAATATATTTGAAATAAAGTGAAATCCAATTGGAAAACTCTGTAAAAGTAAAATATTCCTTCACAATAATATGATTCTCTTTAATTTTATTACTATTGAAATCACAAATAAACAATTAGTTGAAGTTGTGAATTTGGATGTATTACTAAGAGTAAGTCTTAACAACTAATAAAAGCATTATTTATAAATATATATAAACCTAATTTCTTTATTTTGTAGTAATTTCATTTAGCTAAATTTATTTTTTATGTAATATCACATATATTAAGAGAAAAGCTTATTTTCTCTTGTATAATTGTAATACATGAATTTTACAATAATTTCATTATATGTTTGTGATATCTATTGTTTAACAGGAACACTATAATATAGTAAATTATCAAAACACAGATAACTGTTTTGAGAAAATAGAAATCTTTATTTTAAAACAACCACAACTTACTTCTCTATCGTTCTGCTATCCTAATAGCAAAAACGAAATTAAATGTGAACGGATTAAATCCACATTTCAAATGAATTCAAAAAAAGGTTCTATACTATTGCAAAAATAAATGTAGGCAATTGAGTTCTAGTATCAATTGAACTTCATCTCAGGCGATATTTATATGGTAGGTATACTTTTTGTTAAATATAGACTATGTTCTTCACTATTTTACTTAAAACACTTATTTATTCCTATCTATACTACATACATAGGAATAAATAAGTGTTTTAATTAATATAATCAATTGTCTTTATTTAACAAAATTACAACTGAAACGACAGAGACATTTTTGTTAATTAGTATTTTTCGTTAAAAAAAAATCACAATTTCAGTTATGATTTTTGTTTATTTATTGCAAATAAATAATATAATATAATAAATAATTTTTCGATTAATCAAAATTAAGTGTGCCTCGAATTCCGAATTCCTTATTAGGATGTTGGGTTCCTGCTGGTCCACGGAAATGCCTATCGTATTGTCCATAAGCACCTACTTGGGCTTTACCATCTGAAGACTTGAAAAAGTTATACTGTCCACTTGCTGAGAGATCAGTACCCCGACCCCTGGTGTTGGTTGTGCCAATTGAAAATTGACTTGCTGTAAGTGAATGTGGCATTAAACATCTATGAATTTTTATTTTTGTATTTGTTGTTTTATATTATTTGTACTTCACTATTTACAGACGTTTATAAAACATTTATGTAACTAGTATACATAAAGATCTATTCTAACATTTTTTCACAAATAATTACAGTTCATATTAGAATTAGTATTAAATGTGATTAATTACCTGATGGTTTATGAGTGTAATCAACGTTATGGCCAGTGGTCAAGGGGCCTTTAGGGCGGAGATGACGCTCAGCAAAGGAACTAGCATCTACTCTGTGCCTGTCGTTATTGAAGACCGTTTGTTTGTGGGAAATGAAAGCACCATTCGAGCCATACCCATAACCAGTTTGTCTGTAAAATACACATATTTATCTTAAGATACAAGAAAGTTTGTTTTGCTAAATATGTATGAGCTTTATGCACAGTCCACCAAATGTTATAACTGATCGCTATTAAATAATTTCCTATGCTTTTTTCTATGGTAACGAATATAGTTAATCACCTTAGTCGTGATTTGCAGTGACTACGCATTTAGCTTATTAATATTCGCTATTTTATTGATTTTTGTAATTTTTAATTGATTAAATGAATTAACGAAGATGAAAAATTAAAATTATACGAAATCATTATGAAAGGAAAAGTGGATATTCTATTTTTATTACAATATTTACCTTCTAACACGATGCTGTTGAGCTTCTTCAATTGGCAGAATAACAAATTGTTGCCCAGCTTCGTCTTCGAATATATTTTCAAAATCCATAGGGTATGCCAACGCGGTGCCAAAAAGGGCGATTGTGATTAATGTAATTTTAAACATTTTTTTAAAATTATTGATATTGCTATAAAGTAATATTTAATACAAATGAAATGTTTGAGAGTGAATGATTAGCGTTGATTCGAAATCCATCTTATATAGTAAGTACTAAAATCAAAGCGGTGAATTGGAAATTCCCGCGAAAGACTTTCATTTAAAACGCGGGGAATTCTCTTCTAGTAGTGTTATCGATATACAGTTTGTTTTGTTTAGTCGGGCAATCGCACGACTTTTGACCTGCATTTAAGAACAAATATAGCTTATAAAACAAATTATGCGTGAATGAATCATTATTTAAATTAATTAGACAAAACGTATATGAAAATTATATATATTAAAAAAACGTAAACTCAAAAACTCTACGTTTATATTATAATGAAGTTAGTTATAAATTGTATGTAAGAACCCTACACCCACATGGGTAGAAAGGGTCATTGAATATATATATATATATATATATATATATATATATATACAAATTGTTATTAAGAGAATATTAAATGTAAACACACATTAAATAAAGTTATTCAAATAAAACACCAATCGGCACAGATTAAGTGTTTTTGTTAATTTTATTAGAAGATTTTTAATAATCTATTCATATTTATTATTACAATATGACCCCTACACCACCATTATGGTAGATGGGGATTTTAGATTATATATATATATTATTACAATATGAACTATTAATCTTTAAATCTTAAAAGTAATATAATTATTAAAGATGGAAGTTATAAATTAGTCAGACTTCCATTTACAATTTAAAATTTCTGTATTTACTCAAATCAACTTAATTGTCTAGAATTTTTAATACACAAAAAATATGGCAGAAAGACTTTTGACCTTTAGCCGATTGCTGTTTTATTTGATTTCAAAATCCATCAATTTGAAATGTTATATATTATTGTGGTAATAATTATTTAATTGTTTCTGCGATTGATATAAATCGCATTGAATCGATTCAAAACAAGATGTTGAGAAATATGTTTAATTAAATATTTTTTATCTGGCAGAACGAAGAAACAATTTCGAACCTAAGTATTTTGCATGGATTACCAAATTCGTACATTATCTGTCCAGATTTGTTAGCTGACATTAAATTTAATATATCTAATTATTCTCGCTCACTCAGAAATATTAATGTATTTTAAATCCAAACTCATAAGTTAAACCATTCTTATAATATCCCTGTTAGTCGTATATTAAGATATTCTAATGAATTAAATTAGTACAATTGCTTTAATTAATTTGAAACCTGTAAATATACATTTAATCGCGATTTAAAGAAATGTGTTCTCTTTCCTTAATATAATATTAGAGTTAATTTAGAGTTTAAGGTAAATAGTAGAATAATTACGGGATTTCCTGTATATAATAATAAAAAATAATAATATGTAAAATATATGTTAAATAATATCGTATTATTTGTTTATTATTACTTTCTGTTGTTTCTATTTTTTATTACTACGATTTATTTTTGTATACTGTCTTGTAATTGGGTCTTTTCTTTCCCGTAGGGCAATAAAATTTATTTATTCATTTCAATTCTCTATACCTATATAATATACTTATCTGTTGGAAAATGAAAATGTTCATAATGTACCTAGAATTAGTCATTCATTAATAATGCATACGCATGACTTGTTTCGTATACGCTACATAAAAATTGTCATAAACAGATCAAAAGTCGTGTGAATGCCCGACTGAACGAAGTAAACCATATACAGATAAAAACATTCGAACAAAATTCCCCGCGTTTCCATTCCAAAATTTGCACTGGAATTTCCTGAAGACCGTTCTGAATAAAGTACTATATAAGATGAGTTTAAAACCAGCAGTAGACATTCACTTTTCAACAGTATATCTGTATTACACATTACATTACTTTACCTTACTTAAAATATTTATTATTTGAAAATGTTTAAGTTCACATTATTTACACTCGCCGTATTGGGGACCACTTTGGCTTATCCATTGGTGTACGAAGACGAAGCAGGACAACAATTTTTTGTTATACCAATAGAAGAAGCTCAACAACAACAGCGGGTTAGAAGGTAAAGACATATTATTATAAATAATCTCTTTGTTAGAATTGCGATGGAGTTGAAGTTACGCGAAGTTTGTTTAATATAGCAGAATAAAAACAGTTGCATTTACTCTACTTCACAGGTTTTATTACACACGAAATCCATTATCAATAGAACAAGTTGTGTAACTAGTTTTACTATTGATAATGGATACTTAGTATCTGAAATGTACATTTAGAGTATAATAAATAGTGAAATAGAGTGAATGCAAATGTTTTTATTTTTCTTGGTTAGAAAATTTAATAAAAACCTGTAATTTAAAGATTAAATTAAACCATTTACATTTTTTGTATATATATAATTTTCAAAGAAATATTTTTCCTTACCATTTAACGAAGTTCAAAGGATATAATCTTCAACAATATTTAGATAACTTAGAATTACAAATTTTAATATAATTGATTGTTGAAGCCATTACTTTGTGATACATGTTTATTATTAATATGAAGGTAAAAATAATAAAAAAAATTGCTTGTATCACGCACTTGATACGGAATAAAAAAATCAAGTGCTTGTTTTATTAATTTTTTCCTTCATATTAACAAATTTTAATAAGAGAAAAGAGCAGATGCATAAAGTTTTAATTCTCATTAAATATTTAAATAAAAAGTTTGTATAGCGTAGTCGTGCAATGGAAAATGCACGGTATTTTTCCAGGTAGCAGTTGTTTCATTGTATATTTGTTTAAGTACGTAAGTCATTGTTGCAGTAGCTAAACGTTCTTATTAATTATTTTTTTAATTTAATTATAAAAAGTTTTTGTTTCAACAATTTAAAGATGTTTTAATATAATTTATTACTAATCGTTGATAATATATTTTTGTGCAGAGATACCGATTATGGTTATGGTTCAAATGGTGCATTTATTTCCCACAAGCAAACGGTATTAAATAATGACAAACATAAAGTCGATGTTGGTTCATTTGCTGAACGTAATTTACATCCCAAAGGGCCGCTGACTACAGGTCACAACGTTGACTACACTTACAAACCCTCAGGTAATTAATGATTTTTTTATTTATTAATTTTGAAATTATTTTATTATTGTTAAGAATACAGTTTTAACCACTGATTAATGAAGCGTAAAAATTGTGGCAAGTAAAGTGAATTAAATTATGGTAAATTATTAAAGTGAAAATCAAAAACTTATAGTTTCATTTAAAGTTAAATTATGGTATATGTTATATATAGATATACCATAATTTAATTGGCTACAATACAAAAGAGTAAGTTTGGATTATTTATTGAATATATTTTTTAACTAACTAATTAATAATATTTAGGTCCAGTTTTTCAATTGTGTTTTTTACGTAATCTTTGTTTAGTTAGATACGTCAATGTTACTATAGAAATATACTCTGAAGATTTACTTTCAATGGATATTGCTCGTTATTTCATGTCATTGGATTGCAATTATTTGAAAGCAATTAGTGAAATATCATTAATGTTATAAACTTCACATAAAGCTGTGTCTAATTAAATAAATTTCTCACTGTAAAAACACGTAAAAAAATAACTAAAGTGTTACAAAGCGAAATATTATATTAGTTCTATTTTAAATGTTTTTTTTTTCACAGGCTTAATTAAGTTTTACTTGAATACTGAATTTAAAAACCAGGACTTAGAAAAGTTATTCAAATGATCAAATTCATGTTTTATAATAGATGCAATTTTTATAAAATGGCTGATAACTTATTTTGATAAATAATAAAATGTTAACTACTAAAATCATTTAAAATATGCGTACTCTTTCCAGCAAGCACATTTTCGGTTGGTACAACCAACACTAGGGGTCAGGGAACTGATCTTTCTGCAGCGGGACAATACAATTTTTTCAAGACTCCAGATGGTAAAGCTCAAGTAGGTGCTTATGCTCAATACGACAGACATTATGGAGGGCCAGGAGGAACCCAGCGTGCTAACAAGGAAATTGGCATTCGAGGCACAATCAATTTTGACTAACTTAATTTAAAAAATATTTATTTTTAGTTCTATTTATTAATAAATCAATAATAATTGTTGTTATATATGAATTAATAAAAAAAACCTTTGTTAAAATAATAAAATTGTATTATTTGTATTTCCTGAACAACAAATTATTTATATAATAATGATAACACAATTAATATTTTGAAACTTAATTAGTTGGGTATTCTATTTATTCAAATTAAGGTAGCAGTTTAGTAGAAGTAAAGTGAAATAGAAATAAAAGAGGATATAATAATTTGAATATAATATGTGTTTAAATGGCAGAAAGACCTCAGGTCGATAGGATATGGTAGACTAACACCGTGCATTTTTATGATAGTAATTTATAGCTGTATTTAATATTCAATATAATTGTCTGAAAGATGTTTGTATATATATACGTGTTTATGTTATTTAAAAATCTAGTCATTTGATTTACTAATATATATTTATTTTATTTAAGGTGCTTCGTCTTGATACCATTTTCAAGATGGAATATGTATTTACATTTTTAATTTGTCAAGTGGAAAAATAAGCTAAGTAAGACATATTACGCTAATTTATTAGTTGTTGTTAGAAAATAAAATTGTAATATATAATAAATTTATTAAATTAAGAATGTGAAGTTGTTTATATTTTCGATATATCTATTAATAAAGATTATTATTATTATTGACAATAATTATATTAATTAATCATATATGGATTAAAACACATCGATCCTTTACTATCCCACTATCCATAATAACCTGCAACAGCCAGATATCATGCCTCGAAGGGAACAAATCTGCTATGGCCTTTTTGGTAATAAAAAAGCTTTCTACTTAGAAGGGCATCGGGGTCTGCTGTTTAAATGTAATTCCCTCAAGATCCCATTACACCTCATCAATATCCTTCACAGCTTTCTACACAACAGATCTCTCCAAATAAAAATCCGACAGTCACTTTCTTTTCCTCTTGTCATCCAACAAGTCTTTCCAAAAGGTTCCCCATTATCACCAATCTTTTACAACCTCTGAGTTCACGACCTCTATAATCCTGATCCCAAATTTATAAATAAAATTGCTTATCCACTTCGTGGAGCACTTCGTGTTAACAACACGATATTAAAAGCAGACGTCCATACTATTCCCAAAACACTTAGTACTTTGCAGGGCTTAATCGACTCCATACAAACTTGGATTGCTAAACAGCGTATTTCGATAAACCTTAATAAATCCCAACTTTATATTTCATTTCATTGTCCCAATACGTTTTCCTTTACAATACTTATAAATAATTACACAATTGTCCCGCCCTTTCCTGTAAATACCTTTGATCCAAAACTTACATTCAAACCCTACTCCATGATTCTTAAAGCGAGAGTCAAGCAGAGGGCAGCGAATTTCAGAAGCTCAACATATCAATCGCAAGGAATAAACATGAAAACTGCAGTAAACATGTATAAAAGTATCGATCGCACTTTGCTTGATTATGCTGCAATTCTCTTCCATAACTCTCATCCCTCGACCCTTCGAAATATGCAAGTAGTGGAAAGATCAGCCTTCAGAGTGCTAACAAAAATAAGACACCCCCATAAATCCAACTACTCGCGACCTTTTACACAAATTATTTTTCCCACGTACTTCAATCACAAGACACATCCATACAAAAATCCCTACAACAATATATCAATTCATTACATCCTTTCAAGACATAAAGAGTTATATTGACATTGACGATTTCAAAAGGCAGTTTAACAATGAAGATCAACGATGAAATAATTTGCAAAAAAGTCAATGACAAAAAAATTAAAAGACAGGCAGAAAGACCAATAATCCATATCCTATACATATATTAAACATTTTTTATTATTCTCATTAAGTTCATCTCAAAAACCTTGTCAATAAAGATATATATTATTATGGATTTATATTAATCGTATTTCAAATGCATCAAAAAGTTGTTTTATTTAAAAAAATATTAAATAAATGGAGGTCATTGAATTTCATATTTTATCAATAAGTTATATACGAGCAATTAATATCGTAAGACTGATTTTACTTCGCCAGTCTTATGCTGCATAACGTGTTCGTTGGAGCAAATGGAGTGGGGAAAGCAAAATATCAAGTCCATATTTAACTCATGCTATTTAGTTAAGGATATTTTAAAGCTTAAAAATATTTTTTGACCGATATCTTGAAGCACAATTCAGTCTTAAGGCTAACTGTTTTTGAGATGCGAGATTTGCTGAATTGATTGTATAATAAACACAATTATTATAATTATAGTTGATAGATCAGAAAGATTTTTTTTTTCAAAAATGAAATTGCAATATCGATTATGTTACTGGTTTATTAATGGCAAATAAATAATATAATACAATAAATAAGTTTTCGATTAATCAAAATTAAGTGTGCCTCGAATTCCGAATTCCTTGTTAGGATGTTGGGTTCCTCCAGGTCCATGGAAATGCCTATCGTATTGTCCATAAGCACCTACTTGGGCTTTACCATCTGAAGACTTGAAAAAGTTATACTGTCCACTTGCTGAGAGATCAGTACCACGACCCCTGGTGTTGGTTGTGCCAATTGAAAATTGACTTGCTGTAAGTGAATGTGGTATTAGACATCTATGAATTTTTATTTTTGTATTTGTTGTTTTATATTATTCGTACTTCACTATTTACAGACGTTTATAAAATATTTATGTAACTAGTATATATAAAGATCTATTCTAAGATCTTTTCACAAATAATTACAGTTCATATTAGAATTAGTATTAAATCTGATTAATTACCTGATGGTTTATGAGTGTAATCAACGTTATGACCAGTGGTCAAGGGGCCTTTAGGGCGGAGATGACGCTCAGCAAAGGAACTAGCATCTACTCTGTGCCTGTCGTTATTGAAGACCGTTTGTTTGTGGGAAATGAAGGCACCATTCGAGCCATACCCATAATCAGTTTGTCTGTAAAATACACATAATTATCTTAAGATACAAGAAACTTACTTTTACTAAATATGTATGAGCTTTATCCACCAAATATTATAACTGATCGCTATTCAATAATTTCTCATGTTTCTCTCTTAATAATTTTCGCTATTTTATTGATTGTTGTAATTTTTAATGGATTAAATGAATTAACGTAGATGAAAAATTAGAATTTTACGAAAACATTATGAAAGGAAATGTGAATATTATATTTTTATTACAATATTTACCTTCTAACACGATGCTGTTGAGCTTCTTCAATTGGCACAATAACAAATTGTTGCCCAGCTTCGTCTTCGAATATATTTTCAAAATCCATAGGGTAAGCCAACGCGGTGCCAAAAAGGGCGATTGTGATTAATATAATTTTAAACATTTTTTAAAATTATTGATATTGCTATAAAGTAATATTTAATACAAATGAACTGTTTGAGAGTGAATGATTAGCGTTGATGCGAAATCCATCTTATATAGTAAGTACTAAAATAAGAGCGGTGAATTGGAAATTCCCGTGAAAGACTTTCATTTACAACGCGGGGAATTCTCTTCTAGTGGTGTTATCGATATACAGTTTGTTTTGTTTAGTCGGGCAATCGCACGACTTTTGACCTGCATTTAACAACAAATATAGCTTATAAAACAAATTATGCGTGAATGAATCATTATTTAAATTAATTAGACAAAACGTATATGAAAATTATATATATTAAAAAAACGTAAACTCAAAAACTCTACGTTTATATTATAATGAAGTTATAAATTGTAAGAAACCTACACCCATATGGGTAGAAAGGGTCATTGAATATATATATATATAAATTAATTATTATTAAGAGAATATTAAATATAAACACACATTAAATAAAGTTATTCAAATAAAACACCAATCGGCACAGATTAAGTGTTTTTGTTAATTTTATTGGAAGATTTTTAATAATCTATTCATATTTATTATCACAATATGACCCCTACACCACCATTATGGTAGATGGGGATTTTAGATTATATATATATATATATTATTACAATATGAACTATTAATGTTTAAATCTTAAAAGTAATATAATTATTAAAGATGGAAGTTATAAATTAGTCAGACTTCCACAAATTATTTATATTTAATTTTTACAATTTAAAATTTCTGTATTTACTGAAATCAACTTAATTGTCTAGAATTTTTAATACACAAAAAATATGGCAGAAAGATTTTTGACCTTTAGCCGATTGCTGTTTTATTTGATTTCAAAATCCATAAATTTGAAATGTTATATATTATTGTGGTAATAATTATTTAATTATTTCTGCGATTGATATAAATCGCATTGAATCGATTCAAAACAAGATGTTGAGAAATATATTTAATTAAACATATTTTATCTGGCAGAATGAAAAAACAATTTGCAACCTAAGTATTTTGCATGGATTACCAAATTCGTACATTATCTGTCCAGATTTGTTAGCTGACATTAAATTTAATATATCTAATTATTCTCGCTCACTCAGAAATATTAATGTATTTTAAATCCAAACTCATAAGTTAAACCATTCTTATAATAGTCCTGTTAGTCGTATATTAAGATAGGCTAATGAATTAAATTAGTACAACTGCTTTAATTAATTTGAAACCTGTAAATATATATTTAATCGCGATTTAAAGAAATGTGTTCTCTTTCCTTAATATAATATTAGAGTTAATTTAGAGTTTAAGGTAAATAGTAGAATAATTACGGGATTTCCCGTATATAATAATTAAAAATATTAATATGTAAAATATATGTTAAATAATATCGTATTATTTGTTTATTATTACTTTCTGTTGTTCCTATTTTTTATTACTACGATTTATTTTTGTATACTGTCTTGTAATTGGGTCTTTTCTTTCCCGTAGGGCAATAAAATTTATTTATTTATTTCAATTCTCTATACCTATATAATATACTTATTTGTTGGAAAATGAAAATGTTTATAATGTACCTAGAATTAGTCATTCATTAATAATGCATACGCATGACTTGTTTCGTATACGCTACATAAAAATTGTCATAAACAGATCAAAAGTCGTGTGAATGCCCGACTGAACAAAATAAACCATATACTGATAAAAACATTCGAACAAAATTCCCCGCGTTTCCATTCCAAAATTTGCACTGGAGTTTCCTAAAGACCGTTCTGAATAAAGTACTATATAAGATGAGTTTAAAACCAGCAGTAGACATTCACTTTTCAACAGTATATCTGTATTACACATTACATTACCTTACTTAAAATATTTATTATTTGAAAATGTTTAAGTTCACATTATTTACACTCGCCGTGTTGGGGAACACTTTGGCTTATCCATTGGTGTACGAAGACGAAGCAGGACAACAATTTTTTGTTATACCAATAGAAGAAGCTCAACAACAACAGCGGGTTAGAAGGTAAAAACATATTATTATAAATAATCTCTTTGTTAGAATTCCGATGGAGATGGAGTTACGTGAAGTTTGTTTAATATAGCAGAATAAAAACAGTTGCATTTACTTTACTTCACAGGTTTTATTACACACGAAATCCATTATCAATAGAACAAGTTGTACAACTAGTTGTACTATTGATAATGGATACTCAGTATCCGAAATGTACATTTAGAGTATAATAAAACCTGCGAAATAGAGTGAATGGAACTGTTTTTATTTTTCTTGGTTAGAAAATTTAATAAAAACCTATAATTTAAAGATTAAACTAAACCATTTACATTTTTTGTATATATATAATTTTCAAAGAAATATATTTCGTAACCATTTAACGAACTTCAAAGGATATAATCTTCAATAATATTTAGATAACTTACAATTACAAAATTTAATATAATTGTTTATTATTAATATGAAGGTAAAAATAATAAAAAATGTGCTTGTATCATGCACTTGATACGGAATAAAAAAAATCAAGTGCGTGTTTCAAGAAAAGTGTTTTATTAATTTTTTCTTCATATTAACAAATTTTAATAACAGAAAAGAGCAGATGCATAAAGTTTTAGTTCTCATTAAATATTTTAAAAAAAGTTTGCATAGTGTAATCGTGCAACGGAAATGCACGGTATTTTCCCTGGTAGCAGTTGTTTCATTGTATATTTGTTTAAGTTCGTACCTCTCGTAAGTCATTGTTGCAGTAGTTAAACATTCTTATTAATTATTTTTTTTAATTTAATTATAAAAAGTTTTTGTTTCAACAATTGAAAAATATTTTAATATAATTTATTTGTAATCGTTAATAATATATTTTTGTGTAGAGATACCGATTATGGTTATGGTTCAAATGGTGCATTTATTTCCCACAAGCAAACGGTATTAAATAATGACAAACATAAAGTCGATGTTGGTTCATTTGCTGAACGTAATTTACATCCCAAAGGGCCACTGACTACAGGTCACAACGTTGACTACACTTACAAACCCTCAGGTAATTATTGATGTTTTTATTTATTAATTTTGAAATTATTTTATTATTGTTAATAATACACTTTTAACCACTGATTAATACAGTGTTAAAATAGTGGCAAATAAAGTGAATTAAATTATGGTAATTTATTAAAGTGAAATTCAAAAATTTTATAGTTTCATTTTAAGTTAAATTATGGTTTATGTTATATATAGATATACCATAATTTAATTGGCTAAAATACAAAAGAGTATGTTTGGATTATTTATTGAATATATTTTTTAAAAACTAATTAATAATTTTTAGCCCCAGTTTTTCAATTGTGTTTTTTACTTAATCTTTGTTTAGTTAGATGCGACAATCTTACTATAGAAATTTACTCTAAAGATTTAATTTGCTCCTTGTTTCATGTCATTGGATTACAACTACTTGAAAGCTATCAGTGAAATATTACATAAAGCTGTGTTCAATTAAATCAAATTCTCACTGTATAAACACATAAAAAATAAATTAAGTGTTACAAAGGGAAATATTATATTAGTTCTATTTTAAATGCTTTTTTTCACAGGCTTAATTAAGTTTCACTTGAATACTCAATTGAAAAATCAGGACTTAGAAACGTTGTTCAAATGATCAAATTTATAGTTATAGAAAAGTTATTTAAATGATCTAATTTATAGTTTTCTGATAGATGCATATTTAGTAAAATGGCTGATAACTTATTTTGATAGATAATAAAATGTTAACTACCAAAATCATTTAAAATATGCGTACTCTTTCCAGCAAGCACATTTTCGGTTGGTACAACCAACACTAGGGGTCAGGGAACTGATCTTTCTGCAGCGGGACAATACAATTTTTTCAAGACTCCAGATGGTAAAGCTCAAGTAGGTGCTTATGCTCAATACGACAGACATTATGGAGGGCCAGGAGGAACCCAGCGTGCTAATAAGGAAATTGGCATTCGAGGCACAATCAATTTTGACTAATTTAAATTAAAAATATTTATATTATGATGTATTAATTTATTAATAAAAAAAGTTATGTTAAAATAATAAAATTGTATTATTTGTATTTCCTGAATAATAAATAATTTATTTAATAATGACAACACAATTCATATTTTGAAACTTAATTAGTGGGGTGTTCTATTTATTCAAATCAAGGTTGCAGTTTAGTAGAAATCGAGAACTATAGAGGAAAATGAAAATAATAGATTAAACAAGAATTAGTCTCTAGTATATAATAATTTGAATATAATATAAAGACCTCAGGTCGATAGCCCATGACAGACTAACACCTTCATGCATATTTATAATTGTAATATATAGCTATATATAAAATTTAATGTAATTGTCTTAATAAAGATGTTTGTATATATAAGTGTTTAAGTTATTTAAAAATATAATCACATTGTTTGTTTTACTAATATATATTTATTTTATTCAACTTGCTCCGGCTTCATGCTATTTTCAAGAATGAATATGTATTTACATTTGTTACAGGTGTTTTAGTTAAAACACTTGTACCATAATTATTTTAGTAAAATATAATTTGTTTATTTATTAAATTCATTTTACCGTAATAATTTTTAATATTAAAATGATTAAAGTTCGTTCGTTCGCATTGGGATTATTTTTAATCCCAAGCTTGTAAATATTAAGATTAGTTTAGTTTAAGCTTGTAATTGTTTATTTTATTGCTGGGGTCATAATATTTTACGAAGCGGGTTGTAAATGGAAAATTTCCCCTAATCCGGGAAAATTTAACAATTAGGGCAAGCCCGGTACCGAACAATAGGCTCGGTACCGTAACGCGTACCTTTCGGCACGCCCACGGATTAGGGGGATTCCTACGATTGCAACCCAGGTAATGCAGATGCTGGCGCGTGATTTAATTTATCAATTAATTAAATTAAATCGCGCTTCTACAAATAATTGTAAATATGTCTTTATAAATATATCACTTATTACAAAATGTTAAGTATGACCCCACACAAGTAGGATAAGACAACGCAAGAGACCACTCAAGAATAATTTAGATTCGTTTTTTTTTTATTAGTTTTTTTTTTCTGTATTTTTCTATTAATTAATATTACGCACTACTTTCTATATTACATACTGTAATCCAAATTATATTAAATCATGAAATTAAATCAAAAGATTTAATTATGTGTGAAATAGTACGCACATGGTCTCCAACAACCCTGCCACATAAGTTAAGAGAACAGATATTGTTCTCACGCAACCCGCATAAAATTATATTACAATAATTTTGTAATATTTATTTAATGTTTATATTTATTTTTATAAACATGTTGGCGTTCGCGGGTTGGCGTCCAGTTTAAACTGCCACCTTGGCGTAGTGGGAGTTGCCCAACACGCTTGCGCAACCCTCTGACGCGTAGCAACGCACCAATCAGAGGGCAGGCGCTTAACCACCACTAACCCCAAATGGAAGGGGGTTGCAGTGGCTAATAAAACCAATGAGGGTTGATGGAGACAACAGTTAATTTTATTTTCCGAAAGCGAACAGTGAGATGTAAGTGAAAGTAGTGCGAGTAAAAATCAGTACGCGAATAATCAATAAGTTTGTATTTATTTTTTTTATCTTTTGAGTGGTCTCTGTGAGTGTCTTGTTCTTATATATATATTTCTTTCTTTCTTATTATTTTTTTTTTTGTTAAATTGTTTTTTTTTTTATATTAATTCAGATTTAATTAAATATTGTTATTTTTGTTTGTTTTTCGAAGTCATTTTTTTTTTTCATTATTCTGCCCTAAAAAGAAATATATATTTATGACAAGAAAGTGCATACCGGAAAATCCAGGTAAGTACCCGTTTGATATTTTATTTCAACAAAAGTGATTGTGGCATTCCCTCTATCGACGAACTAGCAGGAAATCAACAGGATCCGATTCTGAATATTAGGCCAACTTTGATTTTATCAATAAATTCAGAATCGGGGCAGTTAATTTGTAAATTTAATTAACGCCTTAATTTTCCCCGTTGATACATTTTTAATTTGTCAAGTGGAAAAATAAGCTATTTATTACTTATTACGCCAATTCACTAGTTTTTGTTAGAAAAGAAAAGTGTAATAATATAATGAAATTATTAATTTAAGATAAAATGGCCAACACTAGTTATCCATACGCTAGATGAATGCTGGCTGAACATTTCTTTAAATATTAATTTAAGGTTAGGAGTGTGAAGTTGTTTGAAGTTAGAATTAGTGAAATCCTTGAAATTTTCATTGCATATATTCTTGTTACCAAAAATATAGATTAATTTATTTTATTCAGTCTTATATAACATCGTTATATGTTCTTCTCTACTTCTCAGTGTATTTTTATTTAGTCTTATTATATGTTCCTCTCTACTTCTCAGTGTGAGGTGTAAATATAGATTAAAATGACAAATATGAGAAATTTTGATTGTTTTTGATAACTGTTTTTTCAGGAAAAATGTTTAAATGATTTTTATTTCACCTGGTGAAATTTCTGCATATTTAAAGATTACTCTAATGGATAACATAATTTTGTCCAATGACTACGACAACAATATAACACGAATTAATGACTGCTAATAACCATATAACTAAATTTTTCTACTAAAACGCATATATGGAATGGAATCTCACAAGGTGGTAGACTCGACAATATAATTTTTACAAATAAAAATATCATTTTATTCATTTTAATTAATTAATTTTTTAATGGGAATTTGAAACTACACATAATTTGTTTTACGACTTTATTTTATACTTTATATTAAAATATACTTATTTACATGTCGTCCACATTTATTTTTTCATATAAACAGGCAAAAAAAAGGTCGAATGCACGAACAGTTGCACACAGCATACAGTCTATATAATACAACAAGAGAACCTTAATAGCTAGAACCGTAAAATTTCGCTCGACCTGTTGGCTCCATTTGGCACCGTCTAGCTAAATTACAGCTATATTTTTTATTTAGGAATCATTTGAATTTTAAATATTTAAATTTTTAGAAGCAATTTTGAAACGTCCGCAAAGTGGATGGGTTCGTCTAAATTCAATTTAAGCCAATAATAAATTAAAACTAGATCGTTAGTTTCGAGGGGGGCCTCTTTGCGGATTTAGAGATGAACGAGGGTGAAGACTAGTGACACCCGTTTTTTTTTATTAGGGGGGTTGTTTGTTTAGTAGTAGCCGAAGCTGATGTCGTGGAGTGGAGCGGCGCCTCCTTGTGGGAGGGCGTAGTCCTTGGCGAGCTGGTCGAGGACGCCGCCGCCGCTGCGGGCTGGTTGGGCCGGCCTTGGGGCTGGTCTCGGGGCGAAGGATTGTTGGGGTTGGGGTTGGAATTGTGGTTGCGGTTGTGGTTGGTATTGTGGTTGAGGTTGTGGTTGGAATTGTGGTTGAGGTTGTGGCCTGGAGATGGCTTGGGTGGAGGCTGGGGCGGAGAAGGAGAATTGTGGTTGGGGTTGTGGTCTTGGTTGAGCGTAGGTTACTTTAGGTCTGGGAGCTGGTTCTTCGTAGGTGTCTTCTTGGATTGGGGCTGGGGCGGCGTTGGAGAAGCCGAAGGATGGTTGTTTGGGGGCTGGGGCGAAGGACCTGACTGGAGCTGGGCGTGGGGCTGGACGTGGAGCTGGGGCGAATTGTTGTGGGGCTGGGTTGTATTGTGGGGCTGGTTGGTAGGAGGTTTCGAAAGAAGCTGATGGACGGGGAGCTGGGCGTGGGGCTGGGGCTCTAGCGCGGGGTGGTTGTGGTTGGGGCTGTTCGTATTGGGAGAAGTCCTCTTGTAAGATTCCGTCTTTGTTGGTGGTTTCATCGACAAGGGTTGGTGGAGCTACGGTGATACCTTCGCCAGATGGTTCGAATCCATATTTGGTAGCTCCATATTCTACAACACGTACTTTTCCAGTATCGTCGACGTATCCGTATTTGCCTTTTACTTCTCCAGTTGGAAGTTTGGTTTCGATTTTGAAAGATCCATCGGCGCCTTCATATCCGTAGGTGTAAGATCCATCTTCATTATGCCTAAAATCAAAAATTTGACATTTTTGTTAAAACCAAATGAACTATCAAAACTTGGTGGAAAGACCGTTGGTCGATAGTCAATTTACTAAACTGCATTGATAATATTAAGTAGTCATTCATATGTAAATATGAAAATGTATATGTTCTGTAAATAAAGATTGTTTCTATTCTATCAAAAATTAAAGAACTGTATTTTGAAATTGTGCTTGTACATATAAAAACCTCAACTTCTAGCTCGCACTTGCCAGCTTAAAAATTACAAAAAAAAAACATGCATTTATTTCCTTAACTGTATAATATATTATTAATAAATTTAATAAATAGCACGAAATGCCATCTATTGTTTAATTTACAAGTGAAAACGTTAATAATTTGATTCTATAAGGTTATACACCATATTTTTATTAAAAAATGATGTTGGATAATATAGATTATGTTATTCTAACAAATTGAAGAATTTGATTTGATAAATAATGACACATGTAACGTTCTATTTGTTTTTATTCTTTCTTTATTTAAAACAAAGAAAAAAAAGTAATGAAAATACCTTGACTTTATTGGTATAACGTTTTATTCGTAATTATAGTTCAATGAGAAAACTAATAATTCATTTTTTTTTGTTTTTTGCATAATTTAAAAGAACAAGATTCTCTTTATTGTATTCCTTTCCAGTTGCCAAAATGGCTTTTGTACCTTTTTTCTACATTTCGGAAATTAAAAAAAATCGTAACTCTAATTACTTTTGGAATATCTCCATGAAATTACGTAATTCTTTTAGAACATACAAGAAACAAAATAAGCCTATTAGCAGTTTTTCAGATATTTTTAAATTAAACCGAAAAGAGACATTTTTCTGCAATTTTCGGAATTTTTTCAGTTTAAAAAATCTCAATAATTATTATTTTCGAAGTATCTTTGTGAAAAAGGGTGAGGATATTAAGCAATGCTTCCACTTTTAGAATATGTTAAAAATATCCCATCCATAGTTTTTGAGTATTTCTAATTTAAAACGAAAAATGCGAATTTTATTTTTATTAACTTTTTGCGTGTTTTTAATTTTTAAAAAATACAAAACTATTATTTTTAGGGTAAAACTAATTTCTGAATATGCAAAAAACTATTTTTTTCCTACATTTTGGAAACTAACATAAATGTAATAAATTAAAGACGACGCAAGCGCCACCTTTTGCCTAAACAAAACATAAATGTGTTCACAGTATTCAATAAATATTGACTGACCTGTTGATTTGTTTCAAAATTGGAACTGGAGTTGGTTTGGCTTGAGCTGGTCCAGAATATCCTGGTTGGATTCTGGCTGGTGCTGGCCTAGCTGCTTGATACTCAAAATCTTGGGCAGAAGCCAAAGCCAGTAGGGCGAATACAGCAACCTAAAAAATAAAAATAAAAAACACGTTACAAATTGATTTAAAAAAAAATAATTGTAAAATTAACATGACATCTGTTCGACTACCTTCATCAAGGCTTAGAATTCGGAATATTAGTTTGGTGAGTTCCAAATGACAGAATTGTGTATCAAAAATTATACAATACAATAAATTGTTCAATTCTAGATGCATTTTTAATCACTTTCTTATTTAACTCGTAGTGAAACATTTTTAATAATTTTAATTAAATAATAATTTTTAATTAAAATCACACTTGATTTGTTTTACAAAATAAAATAAACAATGTATTAAAAAAAAACCAAGTGTGTTATTTTTGTGAAATTTTCAAGATAATTTTCTAGGTGGTTAAACAATTTATTAAATGTAAGAAAATATTTAAATTAAGGGCAGAAAGACCTCCAGTCGATAGCCCATGACAGACTACTAACCCATCAATATGTGTTCTAAATATAAATATTTCTAAAGAATTCTAATTCTGCTATCTGAATAAAGATGTTTGTATATATATTTAAATTAATTCCTCGCAACCCTAATATTCACCCCAAACATAACCACCCTTTTGTCACTATACACTAATTCATTAACTCATGCTTACATGACAGTTCTGCCAGTTAGCAGAGTTTTAATTTACAAATCACCATAAATTCAAATAGGGCAGAAAGACCTATGGTCGATAGTTCATGACAGACTAACAAAATTGTATATATTGTTATTATAATTTTTGTAAATTTTTGCTATCATATTGTCAGAATGAAGATGTTTGTATGTATGTTTAAATTATTAGCCCAGGATAGACAAACCTTCATTTTAGTGTATATACTCAATGTTATTCGGAGCTTCTGTAAGGAAAATGTTAATTTATCGTGTACGTTATTTTTATCATCACAGTTTAAGCATCTTTTTTAAAAGATATATTTTATAGAATGTGAATTTAATTACTTTACGTTAAATGTAACATTTATCATAGGGAAAGTTCGATTAAAATATTGAACTTTTCCATTGAGTTGCAACAACATTAAAACAACATTTAACGTTAAAGCAACATTATTTTTATCCATTTCAACTCAGTGGGTCAAAACACATTCGATTACTCAAAAAGAAAATATCGGAATTCCAAAGATGCTCCAATTTTTAGGGATTACGCAAGAACAAGACGGGTTGGGTAACCGTTTTGTGGGCTTCAGAGTCGTCGAAAGTAAGATTTACGCCCGTGCTGGAGGCAAAGTCGACTCCTTCGATACAAATTCGTATCACGCTGACACTTTCTAATTCGTTTGGTAAATATCAAAATTGCCGCTACCTTTTTTTTAGGTGGAATATAATTTTGTCTCGTAATTGGAATGTGGCATTGTCTGGGCTTTGAAAGTGCCGAGTGTGAACGCACGCGAATAATAAAAAAAACCGTATCGGTTTGCATTGTGCTCGTTGCAACCTTCGGATTTATCATTTATTAAATGTCAAGTGGAACATGAAAAATGTATTGGTTGGTTGGAAAATGGTTGAGAAAAAAGTGTGAGTTGTAATTATAGTTTAAACTTAAATATATCAGAACTTGTTTGAAAGAGCAAATGAAAAATTAACAGAAAAATTAACTCTGTAACTCTTATGCTTATTTAAATAAAAATAGTTGTCCTTTCTTCTACTTATTTTTTTTATTGATCTAGATATATTTCGGAAACTATGTTTTGAATGTAGTTGAATTTTAGATTTAATCTTTTTTGATTCCATAATTTTTATGACCAAAAAAGTTTAGGTTAGAATTACCTAAACTTTTTTCGTATGGCAATTGTTTTAATTAATTAATAATAATTATATTTTTAATTATGTTATAATTAATCACTCAGTAAAACATTTTAAACATATTTAAAAAATGAAGGTTTTGAAAATAATTCACTTGGTATTTACGAAATTTATATTTCACAATAAATATTGTTAATTTAAAAAAAAGGATGCATTAGACTCGGTATTGTTTTAAACTAAATAAGTAATATAAACAAATTAATTAGTAAAACAATACCGAGTGAATTATTTACCTTCATTTTTTAAATTAATAATATTTATTGTGAAATCTAAATTTTTTGTAAATATTTCGAGCCAAACAAACAAAAATCGACAACCTCGCGAAATAATTCAGCTCGCGAGCATTCTGGATTCAGTTCCGCATTCGTACTTTTAATTGTCTTTTTGCGCAACCGGAGAGCAGAGGTTCGGCTCGGACGACGCCCGCCGCATACAACACGATCTAAATACATGTATAATTTGCCTTCTGTTGCCAATTGCCACAAGGAAGTGTCTCGACCTTCGGCAATTATCAACCACTTTTAAAGACGGCTCCGCCTAGAAATTTCAATGCCAAATTCGCGAGTTGATTTTGCATTTCTATGTAACTGGTTTAATTGATGTCGATCGCTCGGATTTTACTATTTAGCGCCGCTGATGGAAATTTGTTTTGCTTTTGAGATTGTTAATTGCTACTTAATTAATTAATTTAGCTTTGGCTAGGCCTATTAATTGCTTACGACTTAATTATGTGCTTTAATTAGATCAGTCATTTGAATAAGTAATAAAATTGTGAATTTTAATGGAATTCGTAGATATTTACTGGAAATGTATATTCTATTTAATAAAATTGAATATATTTTCTATTGTGGAGGCTTCTACTTAGTTATAGATACATGATAATGAAAACACTTCTAAACTTTGTTTTGTATATCACTATAATAAAAGTTTTATGCAAAACAAAGTTTAGAATTGTTTTCATTATCAAATTAAATATAAATTGAGTAAATATATGTTAAATTTATAGATATTAGGGGCTTATACTTCGTTATACATTGTTTTAAGTTTTAGTAAAAACACTCCTAGTTTGATAAAGACAGGTTAAAATTGTTGAAATTATACTCACTGAATTAAATTTAAAGTTATACAAAAAAGTGAATAAGGGTTCTTATTAAAAAATATCCTGACCAAAAAAAGAAGAGATAAATTTACTTTAAATAAAATATTTAATATTTTTTTCATCTATATTTTGAGTATTTAAAAAAATTGCAACGTTGCTGATTCTTCGGAATTTATAATATTTAAAAAATATTTATCAATGGGAAATCTACTCAACTTTTTTTTCCAATTCTCCATTGCAACGGATGGAAAACTACAGCCCTTCCACCTCCACTTTTTAAATGTGTATATACGAATAGTTTTAATAAATCTGCGAATATTATTTCTTCACCTGAAGAAGTATAAAGGTTGCAAAATAATTTTCGTGAAATACACATAACATAGTTGAAAATCATTACGTTTGTAGTATTTACGAGATGAAAATCTTTTTCCTTTTTTGACCAACAGTTGTTTTTGTGTATTTTTTTGTCAATCTCTGTATTCACTAATTTGATTCACACTTCGATTTGCGATTAGTTAAAGGGAATCCGACTTAGAATAAATTTATTGAAAATTTATTATTAAAATTTTAAAAATTATTTTGTTTCAATAATGTATATTTTTGTACGATTATGTTTTTATAGTGTACAATAATAAAATTGAGCATTATTATAAATAGAAAAGAGTATTATTATTCATTCACTTGGTCACATCTATTTAAATATATTAAATAAAAATGATTTGAAAATAATTAATAAATCATTTTCACATTTAGCTGTGTGACCCTTGACTTACGTTACGTAAGTACGTTTAACAAATGCACATTATTACCTTGATATTAATAAGGTTTTATTAGACCATTTTTTTGGGATTCAATGAATAAATTTATTGAAAATTTATTATTAAAATTTTAAAAATTATTTTATTTCAATAATGTATATTTTTGTACGATTATGTTTTTATAGTATACAATAATAAAATTGAGCATTATTACCTTGATATTAATAAGGTTTTATTAGACCATTTTGGGATTCAATGCACCAATTAGATTTTTGATTTTATTTATTTGTTTTTTTTTCAAAATGGAGATTCCGTAAAAATAAATAAATATTATAAATACTTATAATTTTACACTAAAGAAATATCACATAAGAAAAAAAATTCATATAAGAAAAAAATCCTTCAACTATCAACCTTCCAACAATTTTCCTTCACTTAGTAAAACCATTAATACTCACACATAAATATGCTTATTTTTAAACCTATACGATTCTTAACAAAAATTCAATTTCGCAACATTTTCTTAATAACAAACAACTATTTCGAATTTTTCTTTTGCAAATAATTACCTGCATGCTTACTTTTTTATAGAATATTAATCACGGATGCTATTAAACGAAGAATACAGTGTGTATAACCAGAGAACTCGAGGTTGTTATCAAGGCTGGAGTACAGAGACATGATGTAATTAAAATTACTGGAATTTCTGTTTGCTGTCTCTTTGCGAATTGAGTTATTTTAACGATTAATATGAATAATATTAATTCTTTGCGTTCGAATTTGTTGAAGGTTATATTTTACATTGATGCTAACAGCTAGATTTTTTTATAATAAGAAATATTCGATGGTTATCTGTGGAAGTAGTTGAGAAATAATTACGACGGAATAAAATACTGATACAATCATGTTATATTTATATTATTAACATCTAAGACATTTGGCACTCCCCCACGACGGCTCTTATTATCTGAAATAACTAGCTTTATACATTTCTATAAGTATTGATAAATTTGTAAATATGTACTTCCTTGAGAATGACCTAATGTCGAAACTAGTCGGAGTAAAAATAATTAATCAGTGAAACAAACCAAGTGTTTTAATCAAGGTGTATTTATATATATATATATATATAAAAGAGTATTGATACACTTGGTCACAGTTATTTAAATAACATTAATAATTTATTAATTTTTTTCAATCATTTGTGTGTTTATATATTTGATTCAATTTTGCTAAGATAAGTTATTTATTTTTTTTATTAACAGACTTCTCATTTGTACAATAACATATATAATATATATCTTCGACACCCGAAAGACAACAAAAAGATAGTTTATAATAATAATCATAATATAAAGTAAACAATGTTAATGAAGAGGTGTTTAAAAAATAAATAAAAATAGTGTTTTATTATTTTTTACCTTCATATTAATAATAAACATGTATCACAAAGTAATGTCTTCAAAAATCAAATATGAAATACAATTGAAACATCCTGCACGTTAAGGGTGCGGTTTAGAAGAAAGAGATAGCTATACAAATATGGGCAATCACTAATTTGAGTTAGATTGTTGTTGTGATCAATGAACAATATTGTATTATATATTAAAATAATCTTAAAATAAGCAGGAATTTCATCAGATAAATTAAAAATTATTTTAATGTTTAGTTTCTGTGAAAAATAATTATGAAAAACAATGAAAATTGATCAAATTTATAGCAAATTTTAAATTAAATTTTTGCAAATAAAAACTTGTGCAATGAAAATTTAAAGGATTTCACTAAATTCTGCATTCAAATAACTTAGCAAACATGACCTATTAATTTCATTATATCTTACAATTTTCTTTTCTAACTTAAACTAGTAAATTGACGTAATACACGAAAATTAACAATTTATTTTTTAATTAGGCTGATACTTTATACTTGGTAGATAAAAATGTAAATACACATTCATATTATGAAATCCAAAAGAATAGCTCTATTTTAAAACTATTATTGCCATTTTACTATATAGCTATCTCTTTCCACTAAACCGCAACCTTAAACTGGAAATTTCGTAGCTACATAATTAAATAAATTTCGTTTCCTGGTCTCATAAATATGCGAAGTTCGCCTTGCTTTAGTAAACGAAATGATTCTCGATCGTCTACCTTGTAGATGCAAATTATTGAAGATGCCATTTTTAAATTAGACAAAAGATGGTGCTTTGAGCTATCTTATCAATTAAAAAATAAAAATAAATAAAATAAATGGAAAACTCTTAAGATTTCCGATGATTGCCATTTCTCATTATAAATAAGAAGTTGAAATTAAACCGATTCGGTTAAAGTGAATTGAAAAGTTTTTTTTTATCATATCAAATCCTGTTTCAACCAACTTAAAACCCAAACGAGTAACAACTTCTCAGACAGAAAGACTTATGTTCGATAGCCCTTGCGAAAAGGAAACATTTATATTTTTTGTTAAAGAATGTATTAAGTTTATTTATTGTATTACTTTTTTCAATAAAGCTAATATAGTAGTAGTAACAACTTCTAATCATTAATTCAACCGTAACGATATAAAGTGCTACTTTTTTATCCATCGATCAATTTATGCAAGTCGCGCTCTCTAAATTGTTAACAATGTCAGTGTGTAAATTAAGTGCTTGAAAAAAATGTGCAATTATTCAATGTGGAATTCCCCTTTTGAATTATGCGAGCATTTGGAGAAACAGTTTCACAATTTTTCCTCTTCGATTGCCGATTTACTGGAGTGTAGAAATTGAGAAACCATTAGATAACCGGTTATTGTTGTTGAAATTTTAAATAAATTGAATTATTGAAGAATTTTCGTGTGGAAATATATTGTGTTTAATATCTGATTGGAATAATTACGAAAATGTAATAAAATTTAAGGAATCAAATTATACCTTCACTCATTTTGTAACTATTTCATTATATCGTAAATGCTGACCCAAAATTATCGAAATAAAATTATTTGTTTTATTTCATTATGGAATTTTAGAAGCAATCAGTTTGAGATACATTTTCAAATTAGTAAATAAAAAAAAACAATTATAAAGATTTTGAAAAATATTTTAGTCACTTTAGGTTTTAATTTGAGTTATGTGAAGTTATTTTATTATAATAAGGTAAACATATTCGGTCCTTTCTTCACTTTTTATTTTTATACATTTTTTATATAATGAATTCATTATTGATAATGAGTACTTTGTATTAGAAATATACACATAGTGTATAAAAATAAAAAGTGAAGTAAGGACAAAATCTGTTTACTTTATTGTAAATATTCTAGTGTTTAATTATTGTTTCATTCACTTCCTTCGAGGTACTTTTTCTATTCGAATCCTTTTATAAGGATTACCAAACATCATCCAAACATCAAGAGAATTCGAATCCAATGAAGAGGAAGAATCGCAGATTTGGTTTGTTTATTTTGTTTATTATTTTAATATATATTATAAAATAATAATAACTTAAATGATACAGTTTTTGTTTAAAATATTTTAAAATCATAATTTATATCACAAAATGCCTGTTTATTAATATACAATAATTGTATTTGAATAAAAAAGTAAGATTATAAATTTTGTGAATACATCGATATTTTTAATATTATTTATTTATTATATAAATAATGATAGAAATAAATCACTAAGCTTTTTTATATCACTTTTATAAATATACAAGAATCAAATAAAATAGATCATTTTGTTTTGATAATTTTGAATCTCAGCAATATTGCAAACTAAATACAAAATTGAAATTATTTCAAAATTAGTGAAGGAATAAATAAATTCATTACAATTTTATAAACAAAGGTGGCATAAAAAAATTTATATATTTTCTTTATATAAAAATTGAAACGAAGAGAATGTATTCAATATCCAAGAAATGGGATACAAGCTGCATTTTTCGTTTAAAATACGTAAAAATCAAAATGCACATTACCAAATGGCTCTTCAGTAAAATAATTATTTATTATCTGATATTATTTATTCTTTACCTAAGAGATTTTTTCTATTCAAATTAAAATTTCGATTTCCATTTATATTAATTTAAAATTCACAAATATTGCAATTTTTCCTTTTATATCTAAGTGCTTAATTAAAAATATAAATTAATTAATTAATTAATTGATTCTTTATTTACGGAAAATCACCTTTTTACAATTAATGACAATCTGTAATTACAAAATATAACAATATATTCAATTGATTTGATAAAATTTAGACTAATAACTTGATCAAGTATAACCATTGAGTTTTCCAATCAGAATTCATAAATGATATGAAAATTATAGCTATATGTAAGATCTAATTGATCTGATCATCGCAATTGCATTAAATAATAAAAAAATGTTATTAGAAATATATTATAAATTAATAAGGCTCATAAATTGTTATCAGAGCGGAGCTGAATCTACAAAAATTCTTAGATTACGATTCCGTTTTTTTATAAGTGATTCGTAAAAATAATATTCGAATCCTGTATTGAATATATTTTTGTCTTGTTAATACTTTATTCTTGGGTTCGCGATTAAAATCTTCCACTCTGCTCTGATAATTTATAAACCTTAATAATAATATGTAGGCTGAAGCATCTAATAGCATTTTTTGTTTGTATTATTTAATACAATCACGATAATCAATTAGACATTACATAAAGCTATTATTTCCACATAATATACATTGTTTAATTCGTTACTAATTAAAACATAACAATTTTAATTAGTGTTGCATATAATATTAGTGTGTTCGTCATTCGAATCTTCCAAAATGATTCCGATTCGCGATTTGAAAACTTTTTGTGGATTCAGCTCCGCTCCGATAACAATTTATAAGCCTTACTAATTAATAAAAAGTGTGATGAAGTATTTAATAACATTTTTTATTATTTAATGCAATTACGATGACCAATTAGACCTTACATAAAGCTATAATTTTCACATAATTTACATTGTTTAATTCGTTACTAATTGAAAAATAACAATTTTAATTGGAGTTGCATAATGTTTCTCGGGTCACTTTCATGAACGGTTTCATGAACACATAAATATAAAGACTGCAATTATTGATGATTGGGAGAAAGTACAATAAATAAAAATGGATTGACTGGAGTTTTTAAGTTATATAATATAATAAAGACTGTCAATAATATAAAGATATGAAGCATGAACACCTTTGTAGATGGAAATTTTGTGAATTAATTAATAGGATACAATATTTTAGTTAGAAATGGTAAAGACACTTAATAATATAAAGAAGTCAAGCTCTTGACTTGTGTTAACAAGTTGACTTTATTTATACAGACTTTACACGTGCCTTTGATAAAATTAATCATGAAATTTTATCGTATCTATCTTGGGACTATCTTCCAACTTTTTTCAATTTATATTTATTTATCGTCATATTTAAGCTTAAAGTTACGTTTATATCACTTTTGTAAATTAATTAATAGTATACAATATTTTAATTAGAAAAAGTGAAGACATTCAAATATATAAAAAAATAAAGCAGAGAAACCTCTGGTTGATAGTAATTTTATAAATTAGTTAATAGAATATAATATTTTAGTTATTAAAATTAAAGACAGTCAATAATACAAAGAAATGTTGGCGGAAAGACCATAGGTCGATAGCCTGTTCAAGCAAGCAAGAAAGAAACAAATATACCATAAAATATTGTAAATATATGTAAAACAAATAACTTTGAATAAAGATATTGTAGTAGTACAAAGAAATAAATTGGATAAACTTCTGGTCAATAATAATTTTCTAAATTAATTTATGATTTACAATATAAAGAAGAACTCTCTTCGATGGGCATTTCGTATATTAATTAATATAATGGACATTTTTAGTTAGAAAAAAATACATTTGCAAATAAAGATGTTACCATAAAATTAACAATAAAATAAACAAATTAAAATATTCCAAATTTTATAAATCAATTAATCTAATAAATTATTTAATTAATTTAAATATATAGATTATCATTATAATATTTATTTATTTAACGGAATATATAATTTTTACAAATATAAGACATACATGTAAAATGCAATAAAATTATATGTATTTATTACTAACTAATTTTAAATACAATAGTAAACCCTTTGAACGCAAATATAAACGCAATGAAAAGTTTAAATTGTTGGAATAATAATTGTTAAATAAATAATTTCATTACATACATTTTAAAATATTTTGATGTGAACTTAATTGAAGGAATACAAGTCGATTCTATTTAAAATATCCCTTTCATAGATATATTTCATATGGTATGGAGCTATTTGAATAAATATAAGAATATTTTCGATTACGAAAATAATTAATTAAATAATTGAAGTAAAGTGGGAGGGTTTTTTTAGTCGACAGTTTCCTGGCCAAAACTCAGGAGAAGTTCGACACTCACTCTGTAAATGGATTTTCCCCTCCCACAAAACAAAAAAAAAGTTATTGAATTATTGCATGGAATCAAAACGATTACAATCTGCTTTTGAATCATGGCAATTAGAATCATTTTTCCAATTACGATTATTCGAATTATAACGATTCAAATTTGCATAAACTTTTGTTTTTATGTTCTCTTTTTAGTACTAAAATCAAACATATGATAAGGAAATTAAATTATTACATAGTTACAGAAGTTAATATTTTATCGAAATTATAATTGTATGATTTAAGAAAGAAAAAAGGCAATTATTATAATTCTAATGATTTAATATTATTTGGATATTTTAATCTCCAATTATTTTTGAACCACTAATGAGATTCGAAAAATACAATTTGAAAATCTATCGATTATTTAAAATATTGTACATTCGATTATTATAAATAATTTTAATAAATGAAACACTTTTTTACTTTGTTTGTATATAACTCCGATTGTTTTATTGTTGACTTAACACAGATTGTGGAAACTATAGTCAACTATAGTAATCAATTATAATGGAGAATTCCGTAAAATAAAGTTAAAGTAAAACAATCCGAGTTATACAAAGACAGCAATGAAATGTTTCATTTATTAAAATTGAATTACAATGTAAACAAACTAGAAGCCTCAACAATTAACAAATTATAAATATTCTTAATACAGACTATTTTTTAAGTACTTAATTATGTAAGTCACGATAGCTAAAGAGAACATGATTATTTAATTCAAAGAACAATGTAAATGAAAAAAATCGTTCTGCCAGTTTGAAGTAAATACTTTAACACAATTACAAAATATTTAATTGTATATCCATTGATAATGATCACTTAGTGGTCGAAGTGTACATTTAGTACAAAATAAATCCAGTGAAGAAGAGTTTACGTTGTTTTATTTAATAATATACTTCACGTAACTTGTCTACAAGTAATAAAGATTATGTATATGTATATTATAATTGAGTTATTAAAATATAAAAAAAGAAAGAAGGTTTAAACTCCACCTTCCAACCGCTAAAGCCAGCATCTTAAAATTTACAAAAACTGAATTTTCTCAAGGGACGAATTATTTCCAGCGTGGGTTACCGTCCTTAAAACGACCTTGCGAGATTGCTCTTTCGCTGAACGAGATCACTTTTACTTTTATTACGCGCAGGAAGTATACTTTAACTCACGCCCATGCATAATAAATCTGTTAAAGATAAATATCCGCGAAAAACACTCGGGAGTTTTCTCAAGAAAATATTGCGATATATAAAGTAAATTTCCTTCGGGATTTCACTTTTTTCCTCTTCTTTTTTACAGGTGCGTGAGGAAAGTACGCGGTTTTTATTCGAGTGCGTTTTATTGATTTGAATAACTGCTCATATCGTAAGAGAGCTTGAGAAAGTTATTTTATGTTAATATTTTATATATTTAATATATTTTAATTAATATAATAATATTAATAAGGTTTAATTGGACCATTTTGGAATTCAATGCACCAATTAAATTTTGGATTTTGACTAACTAACTAAACATCTTTATTCATGTACCATTTATGCATAGTTTGGATAATTATTTACAATGTATTTGTAGAGTTATGTTCACATATAATACATGAAATGGCTAACGACCGAATGTCTTTCCGCCTTTTGGATTTTATTTATTAGTTTTTTTTTATAAATGAAATGTATATTGTAAAATTGATATACCGTAAAAATAAATAACGCGTTTTTAATTATATATACATTAATTCTATTACATTTGTATTTTTTTAATTACAATATTAAGAAAAGACACGTTATATTCATAGTTTCTTCACTCTTTATTAATATATACTAAATGCATAAGGCCAATGTCTATTTGAGGGGATTCCCGTGGGGTGAGCCGACTGAATTTTTTTAGATTTACTAAATGTACATTTCGGATACTAAGGATCCATTATCAATAGTAAAAACTTATAGTTGTACTAGAAGAGGAAATATATTTGAGGCTGTTACTTGTTGAAACTTCATTTTAAACATATAAAATAAAACATTGAGTCTTTAGTTTCACAATTTTAATGTAACAAACACATTACTTCTTTGGATTCAAAACACCAACGTGAATGTGTTTTAAAATTATAATAATTTTGATATATTGATTTGATATATATGATTGGTACAGTTTAAAAATTATAATAATTTTGAAATTATACTTGTATTTTAGTTATCTCATGTTTATAATTTCAATTATAATTATTTTAAAATGTGTATGAGTTGCCGAGGAGACATCGAAGAGTTCATACGCCCTTCGTCCACGGAGCCACTGAAGTAGCCGACAGTAGCTATCAGCAAAACGTAATAGCTCGGAAACCAAAGTCTAGTATTGAAACTATACATATAATTGTTTTACTTTATCTAAGCAAGGATGAACTTTCATCAAATAAAAGCTTTAACTATTCAAACTTATTACTGATTACATCAGCTTCCTGATTATTATACTGTGCATGGAAACAATTGCAGACGTTTTTCTTCTACATTAAAATTGTGTGAATTAAAAAAACAAAGTGTTATATTATTATTTAGGGGAATGATCAGCTCCGGTAGGAGCGGCGTAACCCCTAGAAGGGGTAGCCAATATATATATATATATATATATATATATAATATATATAAATATAAAATCTTTCATATATTTATTAACAGTGGCTTTTTCAGGTGAAGGTATTTTTAACTGTTTTAATTCATAAAAGTTGAATATGAAAATTGAATTGAGTTATCAGCCTCAGTTAATCAAATATAAATAATGGGAATGATGAAAAAAGTTAATATAAAGTAATTTTATGTTATAATTATGATTATTAAATAATTAAAAATCTTTATTATTGTTTTGATACAAAATTCATACAATAATTCCATCCATTTCAAATTAATGCATTTTGAAATGAAATAGAACAGCAATCGGCTAACGCAGAATCTTTCTGCCACTATAATTACGATTTCTTCTAAATAATGTTAAAACATGTTAAAATTTCTTCTTATTATTATATTTTGAAATAGTAGTGAATACAAATTTCAATTTTTGAAAACCAATCAGTTATAATTTTGTTAAAAAATCAAAATAGTTTAGAAAAAAAAAAATTGATTTAAATAGTGTAGAATTATACACACACAAAATAATGAATGTATTCGAATAATTTTGAATTATTAAATGAAGGAATAATTATATTATTTTTGAAAATACAATGTTTTAATTAGTAGTTTAATTATTTTTAAATTTGCATGTTACTATAGTAAATTAAAAATGATGATCCAAACTATGCATAAGTTTTTATCCATGTATAAATTGTTATCACTTTTGCATATCCGGTTAAAATAAAAAAAAATAATCACTTCACTAATAATAGCCTAAAGCATCCGATTTTTGTGTCACTTATCACAAAATTCCAAACAAAAACTTGCCGCACTAATAAATCTAAATCTGCAAAGTAACACAAGTTTTATTCTCTTTATGAAAAATTAGGGTAGTTTGTATGAAGGTTACTCACGTATCTGAATGGTAACATGTTGGATGGATTAAGGCACAGCACTGGATCGGTGCGGGGGAGAGTGTTTGGCTTTTATAAGTGGCCGAATATCTGGGTAGGGGTAGGCAAGGTCCCGGACTCGAAACCCCGCAAGAGTTCCTCCTGCTGGCCCGCAGAAACGTTAACGGTGCGCCGGAGTCGCGCCTTTCACCGCACATTATTGATACTCCTGCTAGCCGTACAATCCTACGTGCGTCCGTCGTCTTTAACCATTGTCTCCGGCGAAATCCCCGTGCGGCGTCCGTGCGACCGCGCCAGGATCCGCGATCGAGAAAAATTCCTGCGGATCAACATAAGATACGGATCTCATGTTACGGAAGCGCGCAGCAGGAAAGCGGAAGAGAAACCCGCGTTGCAAAGCTGCTGATTGTTATCGATGTTTGAGGATTTAAGACGAGATTGTGATTTATTTCACAAGAGTGATTTACGTTGGATTTTTTTATTTATTTCGGATATATTGAGCCAACATTTCTTAAGAGTGTTAATACATACAATACACTGACTGGAATTCAAGTAATACATGTTTTACGAACCATCAAGATATAGACATTACTTTTTCCTTCTTACTAATGCATTGCTAATATAATTCCTTTTTAGTAGTATGTGTTCAATCTTGCTATCTGTTGTTTAAGTAAGTCACCATGAAGGCCCTCACTGGTGTGAAGAGTATGCTCCCTTGTCTAATCCTAATCTTCATTTCATGTCTGGTGAGAATGAAAAAAAAATAAAGCCTTATAACACGATTATAATTGTGTTGGCAAATATCTCAATAAAGCAAGAAATCCCTTCTGCAGTATATATTGTCCATTGTCCATCCATGCATGTAGCATCACAACCATGATTCTGATGTTACATTAAATGTATTTGTTGGGCAAAATCTAGTAATATTAGTATTTCGAGTATTTTCAAATGAGCAATTTTAAATAAATGAAGACAATAAGTAACAATAAATTTATGTTTTCAATAAATAGGGTACAGATATTGATTATAATAGAATATGTTGTATTAATAAAATTGTCATATACTTAAATTTTGCAGTAAGAAAATAGATCGACCAATCTCAAATTAAAAGATGTAATGAAATTCGTAAATGATTGAAACAATCTGTCGATGATGTTTCTACTAATATGATCAACACGAGACTAAATTGAATGTATTCATAATACAAAATTAGTTAAATAACAAATTTGAAATGAAGTTTTGTGATTTATGGTGAAAATTACTTATATATCTATAGTTACTTTAAGGGTTCTGCGAAGTAATGATATTTGGCATTTTAACGATTACGCAAAAACTACTTAATACATGAAATTTTGAATCTATCTCTAAAATAAATTTCTAAATACGTAATGTAAATAATTTTTTATAAACTACTATGTAACAACAAAATAGTGCATTTTAACGATAACTTAAAAACTACTCAACATTTTATGATGAAATTTTGCACACATCTCTGAAATAAGTATCTCAATATATAATGTATACCCTTTTTAGTAATAATGATTCAAATAAACGGAATCCAATAATTAATTCGAAAATATAAAGAAAAAAATAATAATAGAAATTAATTTATAAAGTAATTTTAATTCATAATATAAATTAATAATTCTAAGTTTAAGTCGCAAAGTGTTTAAAATCATATTTATTTAATTGTTCGTATAGTGGCTCCATCTACAACCTGCTACGATGGGATGTACTGCGCATTTATTTCCTCAAATACCAATTCGTAGTGTGCACCGCGTCGCGATTTCTGATAGACATAAATTCAAATTAGTCTTAACGATCTTTTGTAATCTATATTTTTTGACCCAAAATGCAATGTGTATTTAAAATACCACCCAGTATTGGTTAAAATTGCCGGAACACCTACGTAATTAATTTACTAATTGTTAAGGGTTATACTTTGTTATATATACATCGTTGTTAGATTAATAAAAACACTTTTTAACTTTGTTTGTATAACTGAAATTTATTTAGCGATAAACAAAGTCAAAAATTGTGTTATCTACATACATAATTCCCCAACTGTGAGAATTTTCAAAAATAATAAAATACATTTTTGTTGAAAATAAACAAGCGATGGTTTCAATATAATTTATAAAATTCATGGTATTCGATTTGTTAAAATAATTTGGTCAACTTGCGTCTTTCAAACTAATAGAGAGAAAAATGAAGAAAATCGGAAACAAATTACAAAATAATTATAAACAATTAAGGTAAACGTTCAAGCAAATTTTATCTTATTCATTTATGAATTGCTTATAATTTAATAATAATGCATTTTGTACAAAAATTATACCTGTAAAAAGTTATTAATAATTGAAAAATACCCCCCCCCCCCACCTATATATATATTTATTTTTCAATTATAAGATGAATAACTTTTTATAGGTATAATTTTTGTACAGAATGCATTATTATTAAATTATAAGCAATTCATAAATGAATAAGATGAAATTTGTTTGAACATTTATTTTAATTGTGTATAATTATTTTGTAATTTGTTTCCGATTTTCTTCATTTTCTATCCATTAATGAAAAAATAAGTGTATTTGGCTGAAAGACCTCTGGTCGATAGCCGATTCATCTACAGAATATAATTCTAATTTTTGTATATTATTTTACATACATATACACATTTGAATAAAGATAGTTAGTTAAGTGTATTTTTTAACCTATTAATATTGTGATTATGTTTCATCAAGTGATAAATAAGAACAAAATAAAAGATCTATCCATTTGGTTCAAATAAATCTAATTGTAACTATAAAAATATTCTTAAGTTCAAGAATCTGTATAACATAAAACTTATGCATTCCTCAAAGAAAATTATTCCTTAAAAAATAGTCTTATAATTAAAAAAAAAGATAAAATAGGTGGTTCCCACATTTTTTTAACTCTAAGAACTTTTTAAAGGTATACATTTCTTTGAATAATGCATACGTTCAGCAGTTATTGATTAATTATTTTTATAATAGGAGTAAATCTCTCGAGCCAGTCGAAAATAACCTAAACTGAAAGTGACGCGAGGGATTTTAAGGTGATTAGGTATTCGTGGACATTATCTTACTACGCAAAGTCTATTTAAGTAATCGGTATACTTAAATTTGTTATGTAGCAGATTTTTTTGATTTTTTTAGAAACATTTGTAACATGTTTAATCGTAGAAATAATAAAAAGGATAAGATCAACATTTGATAATTGAAAATATTTTTTTAATTTTCTCGGCGTTAACTAGGTGGTACATTTTTAATATAGTAGAAAAAAAATTACTTTTTTATACCATAAAATCGAAGTGGTATAAAAAAGTATTTTTTTTTTCAATATAGTAGAAAACAAATTTACTTTTTTATACCATAAAATCCAATTGGTATAAAAAAGTAATTTTGTTTTCTACTATATTGAAATTAATTTATTATTTTGTATTAGATTTATTATAAGAAAAACACATGTATTAAACTTATAAAGTTTGTGAAACTCAAAAACGTGTATTTTTCTTATAAGCATAGAATATTCTATTCTATTACTGAAATAATCGATTTTGCCCATCAGGAACCTGGACTTTGGTTTTCAACGGCTTATAGTAAAATTATATTAATTTACATTTATTCTTTTATTTTAATTCCCTTTCTGGATTCAGTTTCTTTTATATCTTCACGTAAACGCTATTCTTTCTTATACATTCATCAATTCTTTCTGTTTCATACACCCATTCTTTGCTCATTTTTTGCTCTTATCATACAAATGCCAACTTACACTATCTCACAATCTTCCATCGTTTTTTCAACCGAATAGTAATTAACTTTTAAAGTTTTTTTTATATTTTTGTGTATGTTATTTCATAAAAAAATCTGCACGTAAACCCATTCTTTCTTATACATACATCAATTCTTTTTGTTTCATACACCCATTCTTTGCTAACGTTTTTATGCTTCTCATACAAATGCCACCTTACACTATCTCACAATCTTCCATCGTTTTTTCAACCGAATAGTAATAAACTTTTAAAGTTTTTTTTTTATATTTTTGTGTATGTTATTTCATAAAAAAATCTGCACGTAAACCCATTCTTTCTTATACATACATCAATTCTTTTTGTTTCATACACCCATTCTTTGCTAACTTTTTTATACTTCTCATACAAATGCCACCTTACACTATCTCATAATCTTCCATCCTTTTTTCAACCGAATAGTAATTAACTTTTAAAGTTTTTTTTTTTATTTGTGTATGTTATTTCATAAAAAAAAACTTGAAAGTGCATTTGACCTATATATTTTTCCCAATATTACTCATTTACGATAAACTTCCTAGTTGTTCACAAATGACTAATTTGAGAAAAAAAAATCCTACTCATATCATATTCAGACTTTCAATTTAATCACTATCTTTTTTGTTTTATTTCCAGTTCCTCGCACTATACAATTCTCTTCGGAAATACAATTCTTACAGGTCCAGATGTGATGTATAGCATTTTGCACAACGGAACTATAGAAATAATGATCTTGGATTATTGTGGCTGGCCTCACCCTGAATGCCAGGAGCGTTACTGTTATTGATATTTTGCCAATGATCTTGGAAATAAGACTCACCAAATAAGCGATTTAAATAAAATGTCTTTATAAATATTAATCGGTTTATCGGACGCGAAACGAGCATTTCTTTTCAACCTTGAATTTTAATTATTTGTCCCAATTTTACTGTCAATTAAAAATTGGTGCATAATGAGTGATTATTAGCGTGCTTCAGTAATTTTTATAATTACATTGAAATAATTGTGGATAATTATTAAAAATTCTTGTTTGAAGAATTGAATACGAGAGATCATATCGGGATAGGAAGTTGAGAATAGCTAGAGATTATACTTTAAAACAATTTAAATAAATGAATTTTTGATGTAACAAGTGTTAATAATAATGTTTGAAGTTTAACAATAAAAAATATAAAGTAAGATATCTAAAACAACCAATCGGTTAATAATGTAATTCAGTGTCCGGCGTGGGTATTTGCCCGGATAGTAGTTGTTTTAATGTGCATTTGTTTAACGTACTTACGTGCGTAAGTCAAAAGTCACCGAGCTAAATGTGGAAATAATTTATTAATTATTTTCAAATATTTTTTATTTAATAATCGGTTAATATTTCATTAGAATTGATAGAAAATAACTGTTTAGTTAATAAAAAAAAAGTTTGGATTGAAGAAGTGAATACGAGAAATCAAATTCTGCATAAGTGGTAGAGGAGATTAAACTTTACTTTTCGTTAAGTTACTGATTAGTGTAATAGGGAAAAGATTGTTTTGAGGTTAGCCACTGAAGAATATTCATATACACATTTAAATCATTATAATAATAGACATAAAAACATTACATCAATGTTATGTTAAAGTTTAATGATGTTTTAATGTTGATGCAAATTTATTTGCTAACATTTTATTTCAATAGATAAGATATAAAATTATTTTGCTTTATTGAAAAGGTAAAAATATATTGAAGTTAAAAAAAAACTCCAATTTATTCATTTTTATCATTAATTATATCATTATTTGTGAAATTTAAACTATACTAAACAACACATTATACAATTATTACACTAAATTATAAATTTCATACATTGGCCAATGACCAGTGGTCTTTCTCTGTCCAGTTTATGTCATTTATTCAAAAGTCATGATCTCTAACTTTATTATCATGTTTTGTATTTTCTTTTGATTTAGAGAAATCAGTTTTTTTTTTCGACGTTTGTACAGTGAATTTACAATGGAAGGAAGATATTCATTTATGTTGCAGTTATACAGTGATTTTCAAGTAGAAAGAATAAAAAGAAGTGTTACACTGTAAGCTCTTTATATGAATATATATATACATATATCTTTTTTATGATAACAAAAATGTTACATAATGATATACCAACACACTACGATATCCTGCACGGATCGATGATAATATCAACTAATAAACTAAATTTTAAATTCTCTTGAAATTAGCTAATGACTCCAAACTAGTCGAGAATTTAAAGTTATTCAATTTAATCTATGTTTAATTGTTTTATTGGTTGATTTTTAAAAACCTATTCATATTTATTTTATAAACTATGGGAATTAATTTCTGGGATAGGTCGATTAGTTTATTTAACTGCGCATATTTTGAACTAAACGTTTATATTATTGTTTTGTTTATATTCAGCATGTCTCATAAACAAATGGCCAAACAAAGTTATTTTTAATTAAACATCTTATATATTATTTACATTTTATTCTAGTAGGAGATACGACAATAATTTTTATTTAAATATTTAAACAGTCGTGGAGTGAATGACCCTGCACTTATATAATTTCCTATAATTCCCAACTAACTAACGTTAAACAGTTTCCACTACCAACTTATAAAAGATTACTTTATATATTATTACATATTTGTATTCCTACTAGAATTCTAGATATATTTCAAGAATAATTCCCTATATCTATAAATTTATAATTATTTTTTCAGGTAATGAACAAATTCAATTAAACTGTCAATGTCCTATTGACTGTTTGATTGATTTTTTTCATTGAATTATAAATGTACTGTATGTTGGATTTTACCGTAAATAAATATTATTATCCGTAAACTTATCTGAATGGAAAAATATTAATAAATCAAGATAAAATCGTTCGAAATGAGCATCCTGTGTATATTTACATATGCGAGCGATTTAGATCAAAACTATTTCATACCACGTAACTGACTTCCAAAAACTGATATAATTAATCTAAATTACATAAATCGATAGACAGTGGAAATAAATGCAGCTACTTTCACTACTAAGAAACCCATCCGCACACCCACAAAGTTCCAAATTTATTGACCCCCCTTGTTAATTACGAACACACATTTAACTGTCCGAAACGGATTAATAATAGAAATTTTAGCCCGTAAATTAATTACCAAGGTAACTGTCTTTCCCCACAAAAGGCCGTTCATTAAAAATTGGCAGGATTCCGTAACTGATTGCTGGGCGAAAACATATAAACATATGTAAATTGATTTTAATTTTTGGAATCTTTGGGGCGTTCATTTCTTGGTATATTTTCAGTATTAGGATATAGAAAACTTTTTAATAACTTTTTGTTCTGTGTAATCGAAACTAGTTTCAGTGAAATTAATCGTTAAAGGGTATAGAAAAAATGTTCAATACAAAATAAGTAGGAGAAAGGATAACCATTTTTATTTAAATAAATATTTAAATAATTATTAGCGAGTTATATTATTATTTAATTTCATATAATTAATTATCACTTAACCAATTAAGTCTCCAATTCAATTTGTTTTTATAATTTTGAATTTATTTCAGTGACTATAATCGAAGATATTAGTAGTGTCAAAACACTTGTATACACTTTTTAATATTTTTTTTAATAAACTATGTGTGGAAATGTTGATTTCTACACAATAAAAAAGCTATTTCTTCACTGTCTAGAAAGAAATAGCATTTGAAAAACCTTAATGAAAAATAACTGAAAATCCATTCCTGATGAATTAAAATCCCCGAAGACATAAATAAATGAACTCACTTATGACAATCAGTAATTATAACTTTTTACAAATATAAATAAATTAGATGCTTAATTATCAATCATTCCAAATGCTAAAATTAAACCGGACTTTTTAATATTACATATGGCTTTTACCTGGCTTTGGAATATATCCATTAGCCAACATAAAATTTATTTTATAAATTTAATTTATTCTTATAATTAAATACTTCTCCTACACTTAAAACTAATGCTAAGACCCTACGAGGATAAACAACAATGGATACTCTTCTTGTCAAGTTACTCATCATGTTTTTAGAGACTTAAACCGTAACAGTAAACATACTGCGCGTTTTCGGCCAATCATATTGAAATCTGCAAGGGTTGTTATCGCAACAAAAAATCAATGGCTCGTTCTGTGAACGCATTCTTTAGATAAGAAGATTAGTTGTACTTGGCCCGGACTTTGGAAAGATACGTATGTTCTTTCCAGCGTTTTGGTAACTATTTAATTATTTTCTCTTTAGCCACCAAATTAACATTATTAGATTCAAAACACTAAAATGATGAAAAGCAAATTAAGGTTGCGGTTTAGTGGAAAGAGATAGATATATAGTAAAATGAAAATAATCGTTTGAAATAGAGCTATTCTTTTGGCTTTCATAATATGAATGTGTATTTACATTTTTTATCTACCAAGTATAAAGTATCAGTCTAAATAAAAAATAAATCGTTAATTTTCGTGTATTACGTCAATTTACTAGTTTAAGTTAGAAAAGAAAATTGTAAGATAAAATGAAATTAATAGGTCATGTCTGCTAAGTTATTTGAATGCAGAATTTAGTGAAATCCTTTAAATTTTCATTCACAAATTTTTATTAGCAAAAATATAATTTAAAATTTGCTAAATTTGATCAATTTTCATTATTTTTCATAACTATTTTTCACAGAAACTAAACATTAAAATAATTTTTAATTTATCTGATGAAATTCCTGCTTATTTTAAGATTATTTTAATGTATAATACAATATATTATAATTGTAATTTGGAAATGGAGATTCCGTTAATAAAGTAAATTGAAATTGAAATTGAAATATTGTTCATTGATCACAACAACAATCTAACTCAAATTAGTGATTGCCCATATTTGTATAGCTATCTCTTTCTTCTAAACCGCACCCTTAAGCACGAAATAATCCATTAGTTAAAAAAAAATATTATTAAATAATCCAAATTGTTAGAAGATTCCAACTATTTCGCAATTATAATAATTTTGAGCGAACTTTACATAATAATTCCAGATTATTAATAGCCTCAGCGTTATTCGGAGTAACTAATCTTAAATATTTTTGGCATGCAGTGAACGGAGAAAACCATTATTACTTTCGGTTTACGTAATTATTGTTATTATTAAAAAGTGCCTATAGATCACTCAAGGCAAATCATTCAATTCATTATTGAAAGTTTTCTAAATTATGGTCCCAAGTAAACAAAATGTATATCGCCGTTTATCCAGTCAAGCGTAAAGTATTAGTATTTATTAAATAATTGAATTTATATTGCAATTTATTCGCCTTTATTCGACTCGCTCACTCGTCGCATAATTTTAGACTCGTTCGATAAAGACTAATTTAACTGACTTGGTAAAGTAAAAAGAGATAGGTTTAAAAATTAAACACTTTGGTCCTTTTACACACTTGCTCGTATCACACACTTGTGTGTGATAAGAGCAAAGTGTTTTATTTTTAAACCTATCTCTTTTTACATTAATAATTTCTCATATAAATCTCTCATATAAATCAGCTAAAAATTAGAAAAAAAATGTTAAACAATGAGGTATGACAATAAATTTAAACACGTGGTTTAAATTTATTGTGAAATAATATTAAATAATATTTTCTTCTGGCTAGTTTTGATTTTTACATCATTTTCAAAGAATAATTTTTACATAATTGTTTAAATATGTTTCACCAAGTGTTAAGTGATAAATTAATTCAAGAGTGAAAAACTAATATTAATTAATTTAAAAAATACACTATAAATAGATTGATCATTTTTCTTATTTTATATAACTACTATTTTACATCAAATAAGAAAAATGTTTTATCTATTTAAAGAGTCATTTTTAATTAAATAGCAATCTTCCTTCTTATTTAAAACCACATTTTTTAAAAATTACTTCACATTACGCAAAAAATTAATCCTCTTTAATATCGAAATAATTATATAATTGATGAGGATTCATAAAAAAAATCCCGTCGGTGGATTATAAAAGCACTTAATAAATAATTATTCTCACTTACTTAATGGATGGCTAAAATGAAATTACAAGCGCTATAATTTTTAACCTCTACCTGACTTCCATTAAGAATGCTTACTTTTGGAATTAATGTTTAGGTAAGGCGGGATGCGATGCGGCCTTTCAACTTTCCCATTTAGCAAATTGATATTTTAAATATGCAAAGCTGTTTTGCCGTTTGGGTAAAAAAGTGCGCTCAAAGTGCAGGTAATTTAAGGAAATAACTAAACGGGCTAAAATGATGAGATTATTAAATGCATATTAATAATAAATATATTGTCAATTAGTGCAAACCTTATAATTTTGGTGAAACATATTTAATTAATAGATTTTGATTAAAACACTTGGTTTGTTTCACCGATTCAGTAAAACAAACCAAGTGTTTTAATCAAAGTCTATCAAACCCTATAATGTTTCACTACTATGGCATCCAGAATCAGGTCTGATCTGAATAAACGTACTAAGTTTTTATGGTTTAGCACTGTCAGGCATTGCCTAAATTAACTGGATATTGTTCTTTTTTTTAACTTAAAAGAAACCTATATGAGAATAACATGCAAATACACTTATTGTAGAATACACATTGCTGATTACAATTGTGTCATTATTTATATTTATATTTATATTTATTACATAATATATCATTGTTTTGTTTATATTTAATTTTGTTTATCAACACACTGAATATTATTTTTTACAAATAATAAATGATAAAAAAATTACTATATTGTATCAGGTAATTGTGTATCGCAATTATGAGATCCATTACTTTATGATATAAAATTAACTGATATAACCTAGTGTTTTTTAATTTATTTTTTAAGAAAAAATGATTACGCAAGAAGAAAATTTAATATCATTCAATTATGTCATAATCTTTCTTTTTAAAACACTTTCCTCCGTTGTTCTCAATAACCTAAAGCCTTAAGAAGTGGGTCAATGTGAGTAGTCGCCGAAAGCAGACCACCCAGTATTATCGACTAGAAATATTTCACACTGAATTTCCTTGAAGGTCGGAAATTTTAACTTACATACACTGATGGATAATCGTATTAAGTTATTATTGCTACATCAATGTATCAAATTAACCATAATTTCATTAAGTCGTTGAGTGTATGATTTTATTAAGCTCGTTTGAGCGTCCCAAAGGTGAGAATTAATGTATCGATAATTTGAGCTGGTCGTGGGTGTGTGATCAAGAAGTAGGTGTTGCTACGTTCTAAATAGATTGTAGACGCGTTTTTTTTATATATTCTTTTTTAATCGGCGCAACGAGACCGGTGCTGTCGAGCGGAGACGTAAAAATAGAAAGTGGTTTATTTGTCTTTTATGAGTTATAACTATTTTATTAATTGATTTTACTGATTGTTATCATTCTCAAATAGACTAAATACATTTTGTATTAAAACATAATCTAGAGATTTCATAGATTTGCAATTGATAATATTCTGCATTTAAATGAACAAAACGAAACATAAGATTTTCAATGTTATGTCATAAATATAAAAACAAAATAATAACGTGACTGCAATCAATTTTACTCTACAAAGAGTTTATTTATATATTGTCTCTAAAATGGCTAATGAAGATGTTATTCCAATATAAATAAATTCAAATCCTATGTTCAATTTTGTACATCTACACCACGTATATGTTTTTTTTTTTTGGTTTAAATCGCAAGGTAAAACAACTTTACTAAATATGCTTTGAAACATGTAAAAAAATATATTATTATTATTATTTGGATTTAAGTGAAATAATTTTGAAAATAATTAATTTACATTTTTCTTGTTCAATATACTGAAAATGCAATATAGTTCTGTAACCAGAATACTATTCTGTTAAGAAATAAAATATTATTTTTATATCAGAACAAATTTATTCTGATATAAAAGTAATATTTTTATTTCTCAACCCTCAGCCCTTAATTGTTGCAAAAGCAATTTAACTATTAGTTAATTTTAGTATGAAATATCTTTAGACACAACATATAGGATTATTATGATATAAAATATTTATAAATGGTGTTAATGCAAGATTTGCCATCATTTACGTTCATACTCCCTGAGATTATACAAGGTCGTGTCTCTGGTTTTGGTAGTAAGAATTTGTCCATAGATCATATGATTTGAGGCAATTGTATTTCTTTAAAGTAAATTGTCTAACCAATAAGTCTGCAAGCGCACGTGAATTGATGTAAGACATTCTACGTTGCATGAATATTATTTAGCCATTTATGCTAAATGGTAATAAAAATAGCAAAAGAGTATGCACCAGTAAAGACGTTGTGATAAGTGCTATTCCATACTTAATCATATCCTGTGTGCTTTACGACTCAGTAAAATACATAATTTTTATTTAATTTAAATATTGAGTTAATATGTAGATACCCTTTATTTCCTTTATTAATCTGATATTAACAACCCTCTTTTCTACCTCATAATGATGTCTATATTTCGCCATATTCTAATTTTCTAAATATTTTGTGTTCAATTTAATGAACAAAATGCTAATGTAAACTTACATCTTTCAATAAATTCTAAAACATTTTTTTATACTTCTGTTGCATTCATAACAAAAATAAATGTAAAAAATAATTATTTTAAACAATCAATAATTTTAAATTGTATTATTAACAATACACAGAATGTATTTATTATATTAGAAAGCATTTCAAAGTCAGTTCAAGTTGAGTTTTCATATTATTTAACCTGATGTATTATTACTTCTGAATAATTAAATTATATATAACATTTGTATTTTCTTTTTAATGCTATCATCACATGTCTTAAAAGCATTTTATTAATTTGTATAAAGAAATTAAGGAAATAAAGATTACTAGCTGTAAGACCTTTGATCGATAGTCAATTCGTGAATTCTACATTAATTATGTAAATTCACAAATAAAGGTATTTGTACATATAAAGATTACTGCTTCGTCTTCGAACATATAATTCCCGGCGCATTCACCAAATTTTAATTAAATATAATTTATTAATTATGGGTTGAAATTGTATCTCTCATTTCTTATCATTGCAAATTGTAAATACTGACATATTACGATTATATCACAGAATCTAACATTTATAGTAAGATTATTAACATGCGTTTTTCATTGCTTCGGAAAAATTTATAATTTCTGCTGTAATAACTATTTCGAACTACTAACTGCCGGTTAATATTGTCCCAATATTGGGAGCTAATGCTTTTTTGCAGTAGTAATGTCTGGTTAAGTTTGAATGACTAATTTACTATACCATTTCTTAAAATTCAATGGAGTGAAAATAATGTATTTAAACATATTTATCTTTTAAATAAAAATGAACTTATCATATTTGTCATAATAACTATCAGTCATGTTTATTTAATTCAGTTTCTTCGTAATTTTCAGGATTGCGTCATAAAAAAGTGATAATTTTTGCTGAATTCGTATATTTTTTAAGACTTGACATAACGCCAAATCGAAAGAAAAATTATTTAAAAAATATATATAAAATATTTTATAATAAAAATCTAAATTTCATTTATGTTATTGGTGTCGTTTATATTGATATTTTATGGAGGAGATATCAGTAAGAAAACGTCAAATTCTATGATAAATCTACATTAAAGTTAAACAAGAAAAAAAAAAAATAATAATAATGGCAATGATCACTTGAATTCGATCATTCCGTTTTTCATACTGCAAAATTACTTATACTTAAGTTTTTGACAAACACCTATTGAAACAACTACTTGCCTTGATGTTTGTCAAAAACTTATAGCGTAAGTAATTGTTGCAGTGAGAAAAGGGGAATGATCGAATTTAAGTGATTATTGCTAGTAATTTTTCCATGTATAATTTTAATTTTAATAACTGCAAAAGTGTGAATCATCTCTGTTTTTATTTTATTGTACATCTATATGTTCGCTTGAGAGAATGAACAATAGTTATGGATAATTAAAAAAAAGTAGCTATCAGTTACAATGTTTTATTTTGTTCACGTGTTCCCACTGAACAAAACGGACATAATAATGTTGCACCAATGTTGCATTAACGTTTAATGTTGTTTTTAATGTTAATGCAACATTATTTGTGAACATTTTGTTCAGTGGGTTGTTTTACGATTTTTTTGTTACATTGGCCGTTTCAAAAGAAATAATTGTGTTTCTATAAATGTATATCGAGCAATGAAAAGGATTAAAGTAAAGTATTACTTTTATCAATATATTGACTTCTATTTACTCGTGTATAATATAAAACAAATCAAGAATTTCTATATAAATAGAGAGAAATAATTTACGTTTGTAATAGCATCTGCGATATAATAATATTTTCTTTATTAGCGATACTCAATCAGTTGCTATAAATATTCTATTTAATATCGATTATATTAAGGAAAATATTTATAGACCTACGTTATATGTGTTTATATATATATAACTTTTATTGGGTTAGTTGCCTTTTAACATTACTATAGTGGATGATCCTTGTGTCACCGTACACTGTTAACCTTTAAAAAATCTTATATATGCTGTTCTGATTCCACGAAACTGGTTTAAAATGCGACTCATTGACCTTTCAATGTTCATAAAATTGTATTTTATTGATACCAAGGATTCCGAAGAACGAAATATATAATAGATAAATATCGTAATAATGATTAATCATTAGTCGTTTAACTGAAATAGAAATTATTTAAAATCAATTAAAATAAATAAGAAAAAGTGACAACTAATGACATTGTTAATTTTAATTTAATTTTACTCTTCATATTTTCTATAAATAATTATCTAATCGGTAAAGCATATTACACATGGGTGAATGTTTTTTTTTTAAATCTTGTAACATTACTTGAATAAATAGAACCATGGCACCTTTCCTTACAAAAATCTTTACTCCCCTTAACCCTAATATCCCTCCGTCGCCCACCTTTCATCAATTCAGCTAGCATATATTTTTTCTTTAACATCATTATAAATTCATGACAGTGGAACGACCAAATAGACTAATACCTTCAGGTATTATAATTATTTATGTTATATTGTTTCCTATTAACTGTATAATTTGAATGAAGATATATATATATATATATATAAATATATTTATATAAAAATTCTTGATTTGTTTTATATTATACACGAGTATAAAAATACAATTATGTCATTTGAAATGACAAGTGTAACAAGAAAATCGTATAATGAAACAACACGTGAACAGAATAAAACATTGTAACTGATAACTATAAAAATTTTAAATCATCCATAACTATTGTTCATTCTCTCACGCGAATATATAGATGTAAAATAAAATGAAAACAGAGATGATTCACACGTGTGCGCCAAGTAACTTTACGGCTATTGGTTTATTTCTTTTTAAAATCGGTTTTTGCAGGCTTTAAAATATATAGGATGTCCCATAAAAGCATAGCGTATCATGGTTGTTTTTTTCTAATGGAATACTCCATATTTTATATTTTTTTCTGATTACATCAAAAATAAAGTTATTTTTCATAATATGTTCATATGCCTAAACCTAATAATTTTTGAAATATTTAAATATTTTTGAAAAAATTGACGATTCGAAAAAAATAATAATAATCATAGCTTTCAAATGGGTGAATGAAAACAAATGAACTTTTGTATCAGCATATTAGGTTAATGGCTGAATTGAATAGCTTTAAAATTCGTTTGGCAATTTATTCTATTCAAATGTATTTTCATTTTTATTCTATTGGTACATTTTGAATAATCTATTCATATTTCCTCTTATAATATCAACTATAAATGATTAAATATTAGTTATATGTATCTTATTTTCAAATACTTCACTGGGTAACCTTCCTATTCCTTCCTATCTGGCCTTTTCTTGTGTTTTCCTACAAAAATAGTAAATAAATGTCATTCTTCCTAGCTATTAAGTGTTTATATTATGCTGTTCATAATGAACATTTCGAGCATTTTCACCCACATCTATGATTTCTAACAGAAAATTCAGTGCATCCAGGCATAGGTCTTCTACCTCAATAAGAGTTCCAAAAGACGTCGTGGCAAGGTCAAGGCTTTCCTTAAAGATGACCCCTCCAAACACGTTAATTTGGCTACCTTTATCGGTTACAAAGCTGGTTTGACCCACGTTGTACATGAAGCTAATCGTCCTAGCTCCAAAATTAACAAGAAGGAAATTGATGAGCTTGTGGCCACCAATGGTGGTTGTTGATGTGGTTGGTTACATTGAAAGCAGGATGATTTAGTCCAAGTATTGAAAAGTTGTTCGTATCATCGCCCACACTTAGATGAAGCTGTTGAAACAACGCTAAGAAGAAGGCCCATATCATGAAAACCGCTGAAGATAAGGTCAAATGGTCCCGTGAGCATCTGAAGGAGACTGTGCCAATCGATGAGGTTTTCTGTCAAGATAAGATGATTGATTGCATTGGTGCCACCAAGGGTAAAGGATAGGGTGTCACTTTTCGTTGGCACACAAAGAAGTTATTGGTATTGGTGCGTTGCATCTTTCAAGAGTATCCTTTACCGTTGCTCGTTCCGGTCAGAAAAGTTACCATCATCGTATCGAGATTAACAACAAGAAATTGATTAAAAAAAGTGGAAGAGAAATTATTTCTGATTAAATCTTTTATTAAGAAATATTAAAAATATATATTTTTTTCTTAGACTCTCTCAAATACTATAGATATACATTCAATTTCATTAATTATAATAATTATATTTATATTAATAGTTTATAATTAACACGATTTGCAATTATTTTAATTTTATCACTATAGTATTTACAACGCTATTATAACTCAATATTTATATTTCTCTATGTGACGCATATTCTTATATTAAGTATTCATGTATATTTTGTATGTTTATATTTATATTAGAATAAAGAATATTACTACTACTACTACTACTACTACTACTATTTACAAAAAGTTCAACTATTGGATGAAGGATTTCCTGGACCATGTTTGCATTAGTGAAGCTAAAAGAAAAAACAAAAATAGTAATATGTTAAGTGTGTACTATTAGTATAGTAGTGTTTAATGTAAAGTAAGTATGTAAATTATAGTTTAATAAATTCTTTAAAATATATGTACTTTATTAAAATTCTTCAAGTGTAAATACATTTTATTTAAAACAATTGTGGTCTCGATCCGAACGACAATTACAGACTGGAATGAAAGTGGGTCCACATCGCGCCCGTTTACATAACGCACAAAGGTGTATAACACATTTTAAAAATCTAATTAAACTGTGCCGGACCGGCCGAATAACGTACGATAAATGGAACGCGACCATTTCACATATTTAACTCCGTTTTTTTTCTTTTCGTAAGTTTTCGTGAATTATTCAATCGCCGGGGTCCGATCCTGCCGCCACTTTCTTTTTCGTACGTTTCGTATTCCACGTTCAGTTTCTGAGGAGACGGACGACTCGTGTCGTCGGTCCGTGCGGAAAAAACGCGCACGGCCTACTCATTGTTTTATTGATATTCACTTTTTACCTTTGGCCGTGTTGTAATTTTTCATTTGCGCAATGGTGCTTCTGGAGAAAAAGGAAAAGTGCTTTGATTTGGTTTTTATAGAGCGAATATATCGCTGGGAATCACACACTTCATACTTCAAATATTTTTTTCTCTTATAATTGTTTATTTATTCTTATTTATATCATCATTCCTTCATTAAATCAATATATTCGATCAATTATATTCTACTACTGCATTACATCATGAAAATAACTTTATATAGGTATCATAAACTTTCAATAAATGATACCTATATAAAGTTATTATTGAAAATAACTTTATATAGGTATCATAAACTTTCAATAAATGATACCTATATAAAGTTATTTTCATGATGTAATGCAGTAGTAGAATATAATTGATCGAATATATTGATTTAATGAAGGAATGATGATATAAATAAGAATAAATAAACAATTATAAGAGAAAAAAATATTTGAAGTATGAAAGTTGGGTGATGTGTCTGTCTGTATTAATTTATCATAATTCAGTAACACATCTCGTCATTTAAAATAAAAATCAATGTACAGTAGAAATATCCTGTTTCAATAATTTTAAAGTTCTGCTATTAATACTATTATATTCCAATTTAAAAGGTGGGCGAGTTTGATATGCCCAAGAATTGCAGCTGTTTGGCTTCTACAATAAGCCAAACGCCTGCAATTCTTATCTTCTTCTTCCTCTCTTATGGTTAATCAAAGGATCGATGGTTGAGGCTTTTACTTGATGAAACTTTCACTGTGTTGGAGAAACAATTGTAGTAGTATCTCTGCAATATATTTTGCCAAACTTAAAGAAACTGTAGTTTTATTTACAATTAATGTTAAATTTTAGTAGTTCTAGCATGCTCTTCATCATATTATCTTTAAAGGGTGCTGATTATCTTCCTCTTGGGTAGCGTTATCCTTCCATTATTTAGTAAGTAAGTAAGAAAAGCATATGCATAGGAGGCATAGTCTGCAGATAATAGTTCCATTATCAGCAGCAGTTCTTCTCTTTCTCATATTATTTCGGGGATTATTGCTTGCCTTTCTTTTGCAAGGCGTAATCCTCAGATCAATTAGTACGTGCGGCACATTCACATGAAGTATAGTCTGCAGGTAAGAGTTTCATATTGTGCAATTCTTCTCTTCATCATATTATCTTTCGGGAAGTGTTACTTACCTTTCTTTTGTGTAGCGTTGTGCTTCTTATAGTAATTGCTGTATAAGCAAATGTGACATGTAAGGCATAGTCTGCAGATAACAGTTCCATATTTTACAGTTGTTTCCTAAGTAAACATTGACTTGTTATTAGTCCTGTTACCTTCCTCAGGTTGTTTCTATTGAGTGAAATTGCCTGAGCAGCTAGTTCTTGAATATGTTGTTTAAGTAATACTTTGCTGTGTCGAAAGCCTGGTAAGTTTTTTCCAGCAACCAGTGTGTGTCTCTGTAGTCCATTTACTGATGCATGGCCTGATAATTTTTAGAACGTTTAATCTCAATCTGGTCTAATCAAAGGTTTACAAGATCCATCCTTTGCTAATTTGTCTGCTTCCTTCCTCTCCTAAGTGATCTTTGGTCCGTCGTACACTAACAGTAGTTTTAACAGGTTTTGGAGGCAATCCCAGATCAGTTAGAATGCATCCTATAGACATTAATAGCTCTCAAAACCATTCGGCCGTTAGTGTTAATTAAGATTTTGTGCCCATTATAGAATCTTCTTAGGTTTTCTAGTACGCAATGGTTCATTTCAAATATTTTGGCTACACTAATGTTGCATCTCGGGGTTACGGCATGGGTACCTGCTCCAGCTCCATTTTTCCTGCTTAATCCATCTGTATACCAGATCAAGAATCTAGATGAAGATCGGCTTATTCATATTTTGCTTTTCTTAGAGAAAGTAGCATTACTAAATCTGTAGTAAAGGTTCGGTCAATTTTAGAATGAATACCTAAAATTTTGACTTCGCTGGTACGATGCAGAAAACAATGAAGGCTTCAGAATCCCTCGCTGTCTTGTCTTAGTGAAGAGGATAACGACCTGGTATGGCAAGATGGAGCTATCCCATCTTGCCATACCATTACTCTTCAATCCTGTTCATAGTTCATATAATTGTTGTTGAATGACTATGTGTTTAGCATATCCTTGGACACTATGTCTTCATTTGTTTGTATAACTTTTTCAGCTCATTTATCACTAGGCCACAAAGCAGAGGCCCTCCCTGTGAGCAGCCTCCTTTGATGTAGATTTTCTTGTAGACTCGTTTCAGTGGTACGCAGCCGATATGCCCCAAATCTGACCTCTCCAATGTTCCCCAAATGGCATGGCTGGAGGTTTAGTACGGTTTCCATCGCTGCATTTTTTGAGAGTAGCAGAGAGCTATGGAATTTGAGGTCGTTTACAACTGAGTTGGTGGCCAAAAGTAGCAGCTCATTTACTAATTTATTGACACAGGAGAGCCAAAACATATATTTTTGGCATATTATTTTAAAAGTAAATAATAAAAATTACAAAACCAAATGTATAATTTATATCTGTTAATTAGCTATCGACCAATGGTCGATTGCCTTAATTAATTTTAAATAAATGTGATTAAGTGAATAAAAATCATTTCTATTATACGAGAAAAATAATTTATTCTACAAATTGTTGAATATCAATTTATTTCATAATTTTCTACTAATTAGAAATAACAATATATCAGAGCAACACTATTAATTGAATCCATCTAATGAATTTTTATTTGATGTAATTTAAAATGTGGAAATAATAACAACAAAATGTTAATAACATTAGCCTGACATTCCTTGGGTGTGTTCATATTATTTCTGCGTTGTTGGAAGCTACATGCTTAGAGCACACTGCCTGGAGATATGGGTCAAGATAATCTAAACATAAAACGTATATTGAAATATCATTATTATCACTTATAACGCACTCGTATTATCAGCAATATAAACACTTTTATTAACAGTAATTGTTGGATATAAATTGAATACAAGCATAGAGGTAATGTTTCAAAAGAATGTATATTATATTTAATATTTATTTACGTAAAGTGATGAAATTAATAGAAAATAACTTAGATGGCTGAAGGAGATAAGGTTATAACAAGTAAAAAATTGCACCAATGTATATTTTCAATTTACGTCTCATTAGTCACTTGGTAAAATATTTTAGTAATATTAGGAATTGTTGAGTAAGTTTAACTTCAAGTTTTGCAGGTAAAACAAACCAAGTGAAACTTACTCAACAATTCCTAATATTCAACACTGTATTTTCAATAATTATTTTCACATTTGATTTTATTTATATGAAATTGATTTTTTTTATTGAACTATAGGATATTCAACATACATAGTAGTTACGTAAAATTAGTTAATTATCTGTTATTACAATGTGTTAATCTTTGTGGTAATAATATTGATGGAAGAGCTTGTTTCTGTTAGATTAATCATTTAGTACACAGATGTGTAAAAAATCATTTATGTTGTATATTGTGTTTTGTTTTAATTTTTGTTTAAATAATAAATTATTCGATAGCCGTTTTGTAAAGACAACATATAATGGTATAAGAATTATATTGTTAATTTACTGTGTATAGAATTGTCTGTAGAAATAAAAATGTTATTTATATAATAAATTATGTTTATTGCAATCTATATCCATAAAAAAACAATTGATATTATTTTAAAAGTCATAGTACTCCATCGAAATAAATAAGTTATGATTATTAATTAAAATAATTAACAAAATAGATTTTAATAAAATATATATTTTTATAATGTTCTCATTTGTTTATAATATTTATTTACGGATATATCCTTTTTACATAAGTATGACAAACAAATTAAATATAAAGTAAGGAGAAATCCAAAGAAATAAATATAAGTAAGTATATAGTAGTAATTACAATGGAATAATTCTGTTAACAAGATTATGTATTAATAAATTACGTTTATTTTTATATTCGTTTATTGGTTTTTAAAAATTCGATGGTAATAAAAATAATTTATAAAAATTGGAAAAATATATTTGCAAACATTTTGAAAATAACAAAAAATAGCGGAACATATTCTAAAAAAATATTTATCCGAGCCTTATTGGTTTAGTAAAAATATTAATTAAACAAAATTTAATGTTACTCCTAAAATTTAGATAAATTCTAAAACTACATATGAAAAACAATCAATAATATACACTTTGAATTGTAAGTTTTGAAAATATTATATACACTATGTAAATTAATAAATAGGTCAGCCCAAATTTGTTGTTAAGTTTACGAGTCATAGCGAGCTTGTGAGGGTTATGAACTGACAGAACCTAGTGTTAGTGCAAGAGTGAATGAAAAATTAACAAAATCGTTTCTAGGACACGGAGGAGAACCATTTTGGCTCACATTATAGTTTTCTGTCACCATCTTCTTAGGCCTCAGTTCATTAATTTATTTTTTATTGGCACTATCAGATTTTTTTATCAACTCTTACCTTTCCAAAGATTTTGGCCCGGCCAGATTTTAAATGCAGAACAAATGCTGCTATAATTATTTCGATACACAGTACCATCATCAGGCACCATTTATAATGATCAGGTAAAATTAATGATCAATTATTTTGTAGTTATCCATTTTTTATGTATCCTTATTATTATTCTCTTTTTATCTGATCACTATAAATAGTCGTTTTGTATAAACGATTACATAAACTGCCTCATGAGGATACTGGGAATCGAAACAATTGTACTAGTAACAAGCACTGATATAATTATACCAGTGCTTAATATATCACATTAAATGTGTGAATCTAAAAATCCAATTCTTATTATTTATTATTTTTTAATTTGTATTAAATATTTAATAAAATATATTCCAAACTGCTTGAATATTTTATGGCGTACATTAAGTTGCATATTATACTTTCACATAATTATTCGATATCGAAAACGAGTTTTTCATCGCATGCTCCAATTAATTTTGGTTTTCGATTAATTCGGTGACATTGGCCACGATTAAAATTTTAATATTAATGGAGATGGTTAGTGTTTTCATCTCATTAAAAAAAATCATATGGATAAGAACTAGTTTATTACATAATTACAGCATTGACATAAAAACATGTCGCGAGGATAGACACGAATTATGTTTTTATGAAGTAATTAATTAATAAACACAAATATTGATTATAATGTTGGTTTATAGTAGAAATAATTTTTAGATTTATTTATGTTTCCCGTTGTCTTCTATTCTGAAAAATGTCAAACATGATCTATATAGAGATTCATAACTATGCATATTTCTCTTTTGTTAAAATAATTAAAATTTAAATAGAAAAGAGTATTTATTCATTCACTTGGTCACAGTTATTTAAATATATTAAATAAAAATGATTTGAAAATAATTAATAAATTATTTTCACATTTAACGTACTTACGTAACGTATAATAATTTATTAATTATTTTCAATTCATTTTTATTTAATATAATTAAAATTTTATGAAAATAGAAAAAAAAAAAAAATAAAGGAGATGCTGGTATTTGCGTCTCTATTTTAATAAGAGAATTATGAGATTGAAAATGTAAAGATGGAAATATGATTGTTTATGGATTCTAAACTTCGTTTTCTTTTCTTTTTTTTTTTCTTCTTTAGTTTACCTATGGAGATGACAATCTGGTGGCCTCGCGATTGCTCACCCAGAGTACTTTAACCTCCGGGTAACCATTCGTTGGAAAATCCAAGTGACGAATTATTTTCCGCGACTGGAACTCATTTCTTCTCCTATAGTCTAGATGTTGAAAACTGGCTACCCGGAGGTTGGAATTCTATGGAATTCGAGCGGACAGATTTCAATGGGAATGTCTGAGTTTCTATGGTTAAAGAAAAGAGCAGGGAACAAGACAAAGGATCCATAGAGGTACGTACCGGAGGAAAAAATATATATCATTAAATAAACATATTTATTATTACTACAACAAAAACGAAATAGAAAAAGAGAGAGAGAGTTGGGGGACGAGAAAAAGATAGATAGTTTATTGAGAATAATCTATTGTATCGAAAATTAAAATAATACATTGGAATTATTATGCAACAATAATATTTTAAAGTCACTTGCTATAATAAATTCGTATTTGTTGATTATATAAACCCATTGTGACACTTACAATGTTTTTAATTCCATTGCATAATGTACAATCTCTTTTATATATACACTCAATTTCTTTGTTAACATGTCATAATTTATTTATTTATAGTAATACAATGAAATTAATGTAAAATCCTATGAGATCTCCACCTTACATCTACACACTTTTTGACTCTTTTAAAGTGGATCATGTAATCACTTCAAAATAAACCAAAACTATCTCTAACCTACTGGTTGATTTAATTTAATTTAAATCCTAAATAATTATTTTACTTATAGTTATTATATGAGAACAATGATTCTAAAATGTAATAATGATTAACTTAAATTATATTGTTAAATCTCAGTATTTGCATAAAAAGAACTTTTTTTGAATTACAAATATTTTTAATACAAAATTGCATTGATTTCATTGTAATCATTTTGTTTATTTATAATTATGATGTTTGAAAACAAAGATACTAAAATGTAAGAATGATTAACTTAAATTATGTCGTTGCATCTGAGTATTGGTATTATATTACTATTATGTATTATTGTTTTGTATTATCCTGTAACTGGGCTTCAATTTCCTGTTGGGTGATAAATTTATTATTATTATTATTATTACTAAAAACAACTTTTCTTGAATCAAAAATGTTTTCAATACAAAAATGTGAATATGTATAACACGGCCATCGGTAGACACATGTTTAGGAAATTGAAAGAAAATAATTAATACTTTCGAATTTATTCCTGTTAATTTAATTAAAACTACAATTAAAACAATTTTATCATTAATTTTAACTTTGTTCGTATAAGGTTATAAAAAGTTCATTTACATAACGAGTATAAAGAAATAAAACTATACAGTGACTCTATCAATCCATAGATTTAAATGTTGAAAGTGCAGCAAGAAATAACTTTGCTAGCTGAACTAGCTGAACAATTCCTGATGATTTGCATTAAATAATTGGTGAAATAACTGTGAGAAGGGCTTGTTAATTATTTATTTTCAACCTTTTTAAAAATGTCTTTCACTTTTTGTTAAGTTCAAGCACGAATTCGCTTTAATATGATATTTGCAATGAATAATAATGAATATGTTAACTAATTATTTCTTTGTGTATCCGTTTATTAACTTTTTTTTAGTCTATAAAGAATAAAAAAAAATAGAAAATAAAAACCTAATTGTTATTTAAAGACAGCATTCATTTTTTTGTACAGCACGATATGGACATATCCGGAAATCACACGGAAAGTATCGAGGGTATTCAAGGCGAACCTTGAAATATTGTCGCAGAATTCGACGGCGACCTCGAAACCGATATCAATATCCCCGTGAGGCTGTAGAAAGGTATTCCCAAAAAGATACACATTCTTATTTTTTTTTATTCTTTCGGAAACTTCCAGTAAAAAGTCGCGTGAGTTTCAATTATTTTCCGATCCTGCCGGCAACGGAGGCGACCTTTAAACTTTCCACCAAAGCGGGGAAAATATCGTTCGAAACGACTTTTCCTTCAAGCATGAACAGACGGAATTGTCGTGTGGACACAATAATGCGGTGCAGATTTAATTCACTCTCTGGCATCCCAAGGTCCAGCGGACTCCACCCAAACCCGAGAAACGCACACACGAATGGAAATATTTTCGTTATTCCGATATGGATATTGCTATTGTTTTCACTGATAGATAGCAATTGTTCCACAAATAAATAAAAACTTCATAAAGTTGTAATATTCTTAATAGAAATAATATTACAACTTGTTCGATATTTGAGCCTTTTTAAACTCGTTATCTGAGGAGATACTTGTTGTTTGAATATACATTAAAACTAGGTTGAAATTATGGAGTTGTATAATTTGTAAATAAAACCACCTGGTTTATTTTGTTTAATCTCAACTCATTTCGGTAAAAATAACATAATTCCTGAAAAAGGATATTCAGCAAAATTAGTTGAGAAACAGAAACTCTGAGCGTAAAATATAAATCTAGCGATTTTATTTCGAAGTAATACAAGAATAATTTAATTTAAAAAAATGAATCAATAATGTTTTATATTGACATTAATTGGACATGTCATCCTGTCACGTCAGTCGTATACCCCACATTTGAGGAAATCGGTACGTTTTTGAACAATTATTCAATACAAAGCTGTACTGACGAGGAATAAATCTCGAAGCATGTGTATACAGATGGCCTTTTATACATATTTAGTTTTATTTGTATAAAATATTCTTGATTCAAAAAACGTTGCTTTATCAGCATTGCCAGGAAAGTAGTTGTTTCAATAGATATTAGTATTTTTGTATACTTACTTAGTAAGGATTTAATTGCGGAGCAATTAGAAAGAAAATAATTAATTATTTTCTTATTCTTTTAATTTAATTTTAGTTGCGAGTCGAAACTCTGAGTAAAAATCTATTACTTAAAATCTAGTGATTTTATTTAAAAATAATACAATTTTATATAATTTGATAATAACACGTTAAGGTTGTTGAAATTATAGTCAATAATAAAACAATCGAAGTTATATAAAGTAAAAAAGTGTCTTCTCAATTAAATTTTTTATCTAGTAAAAATGAGAAACTAATTATTGCTGGGCAAAATCGATTATTTAAATAATAGAATATTTCGCTGATATTTAAGAGAAATAATAAATTTACGGTTTGTTCCACAAAATCTTTTCTAACAATCATTTATTTACTGTATTAATTTCGCTTTTGCAGCATTTTAAAAAGTGTTGTAAAAAGCGAAACTAGTTGAGTAAATACATAATTGTTTGAAAATATTTTGTGAAACACATCAAGTGTTTTTATTATTGCCCTTAAATATCATTTTAATAATGTTTTACCAAGTGATAAATGAGAAAGTAAATCATAGCAAGAATATTATGCATTCTATTATTGATATAATCGATTATTTTTGTTAATCGAATGATAATTTTATCGTTTCTGTGATGATTGGTTTCGAGTTACGTGAAAAGTATAATCAAAATAACTAACACTGTTGTATCCTTTCTTCACACTTTATAACACAGTGTGAAGAAAGGATACAACAGTGTTAATTATTTTAATTATTAGCACTCTTCAAATTATGTATTTTTTAAATAAAGCTATTTTTAAAATAATCGCGCTTTCCCATCGTTAAAATAAATAATTTAACTATTGTTTTTCTTTGCATGTTACATTTATTGTTCCCGATAATTGCTTTACTATACTGTAGTTTCTTCAAATAAAGAAACTATTTGTAAATACATTTGAAGTAACTACAGTGTATCGAAATTATTTCCGCAGACAAGAGAAATGAGTGAAAATAAAAAAATATAATCTTTGAGCCTGTTACTTGATGAAATTAATTTTCTATTTAGGAGAATAAACTAAGTTTTGTTTTTAAGAGCTAAACAATTTTATCAAATTTTCACCTGATTGAGATACTCTATATCAAAATGCCATCAATAAGGTATAGTCGATGGTTATGCTCTCAATAAAAACTTTGTTTTATTTAAAATAATCATTTGTCAATTTAATTACATCTTTTGAATAATCAGTGTGAGTTCTTTGATAAAAAAATATAAAAATAATAGAAACATTCCATTATATCCTCACCTAAGATTCAAATGGTGTATATGCTAAATTTGCTATTAATATTTCAGTTATGCGGAATCAAAACGGAATGCAATATAAATTTTTATTGTATTCCGTTGCTTTCATCATAACCATCATAAATTACATTTGTTTTCACATTTGGAATGTAACTTAATTTATGTAAAATGTCTTTCAATACAAATTATAATTTTAGCATCATGACTTAGAAAATAACGTTAGCGATCATGACGAGCAAGTAGAAATCTGCTCAATTATTTATTTTTGGTAAGTAACTTTTCGTGAGATAGTAATAATCAAAATCATCATTAAGATGTAGAGTTAATAAAAAGAAAGATAATTAGAAATAATTTATATATTACTTTATTTAGATAAATATATTTTTTAATTTTTTCAAGCTACAATTTTTAAGTAGCCATAAAATCCATTTATATTTCCAAATGCCTTTTTTTTTCATTAATAACATTTGTATATCACAATTTATTTCAACGAAATTTGTTGATGGCATAAAATTTCTTTAAATAATTTAAAAACTCTAAATGGTCAAATTTTCCACAATTAAATGAATTAGGAGCATTTTAGAGCATAAGAGATGATTTAATTTTTCATTAAACTTTTTCAATAACAATGTAGTAAAACTAATTTATATGTAACTTCAAAAATAAGTATATTCTGTATTAATAATTTAAATTCTAATAATTAATTAGCAATTGTTGGTGACATATTTTTTTTTTTAAATAATGCGAACGTTCTGAAATAGTCTTTTTTCACAATTAAACGTGTTTAAAGCAGATGCACAAAAATTCCAGTATTTTTTTAAATTTTGGTTTACCTTTTTTAAATAACAATTTGCTAAAAATGATTTAATTTAAATTCTAATAATTTAAAAAAATATATCAGTATTTGTTATAATGAAATCTTGCACCATGAAAAACTGATGGTTTTTGTTACTATTGGTTCGATATTTTTGTTTAAATATTGCATGACAATTTTAATGATACTTTTATCAATGATTTAATTAATTTATACTTGAGCCGAAAGGCCGCCGATTTATAGCTGATTCATATTTAATATTTCGATTTCAGAATATAATAAATATTTGCTGCAAACATTTGCAAGTGGGCGGAAAGACCTTAAAAGTCGATAGCCGATTCCAGCCAAGTAAATTTTTACTTTTTGTGATATATTGTTATTATTTTTTTTCTTTTTGTATACAAATAAAAATACGTCTAATAATTTTCAAATATATTTATTAACATATCTATTCCTTCCAAGATACATACAATCATTTACATATGCAATGATTGTATCTTGGAAGGAATAAATATGTTAATAAATATATTTTGAAATTATTGGACGTATTTTTATTTGTATGAATAAATATGCATAGTTAGTTACTTTTGCTTGATAAAATATAACTACTGTATTTTTATATACTTCAGCGATTTATTGTAAAAAATGACAACACAATAAATTTGCGATATTTTCAAAATATTTAGTGTTTTATTTCATCAAAGATAAAGTTTCATAAAATAATATGATCTTTAACTTTAGAATTTATAAGATTTATTTCGTCTTTAATCTTGTTAACTAATTTAAGACGAATCTAGTTAACACGTTTTAAGACGAATTAGAATAATGTTGAAATTAACTTTAATTGTAATTAAAAAGGATTATCAGCCCATTTTCAAGAGAATTTAAAATTTATTTATTTTTTATTTATTTTATTAGTTGAAAATAAATAATTTATTAGTAAAACAAACCAAGTGAATTATTTGGAAAAACCTATATATTATAAAAATTGTTGCTGGTTTGATAATCAGCTGCTAAAAATAAGAATATTAGTAATTTTTCTTTGATTCTATATTATGCACTTTTTAGTAGCTTATATTCTCTAGTTATTAGCTCATTTTCTTAAATTTGAAAAAAAAAAAAAAATGATAAACTTGCGCCACGTTTATTAATTTATATAATTTTAATAAATATAAACAATTCTTACCTCACTTGTTAATACAAGAAACATCTTGGAACTCACCATTTGATTTAAAAACAATAATTTTTCTGAATTTTAGATCATATTTTGATTTATGTTTTTTCTTTTGTAAATTAAGGTCGTTAATTAAAATCTCCAATTATATCACAAACTTTATTTAAATACATCCGTATTAACATATAGAAATAATGATCATGTGTCATTAAATGTTTCACTGCTTGCCGTTTTCACTAACAAAAATAGTGCAAACATTGAAACATCTGGCTTAAGATGAAATGATATAAGACTAGGAGTATGTTTCGAGTATTTCGTCAGTATCTCTTCGCATGATTGCACTCGTTGGCCAACATTACTTACATTAATTATTTTTAAAATTACTAAGAGTACTAAATAGCTTATCTCTTGTAGTTCACTGAGTAGGAACCAGAGCTGACGTCGAAATTGGTGGCCGGGTGTCCTCCGAATGGGTTGAAGTTGGGGTGGGCTGGGTTGGTGTAGACTGGGGCTGGAGCCGGAGCTGGAGCTGGGTTGTATGTGGGCTGCGGCCTGAAGGCGGGTTGTTGTGGGGCTTGGTACGAGCTGGGTTGTTGGTAGTTGTTTAAGAAGCCGTGTTGGGTTACTGGTCTTTGTGGTTGTTGGTAGGTTTGGGGTTGTTGGTAGGTTTGCGGTTGTTGGTAGGTTTGTGGTTGTTGGTAGGTTTGTGGTTGTTGGAAGGTTTGTGGTTGTGTTTGTTGTTGCTGGTTGTAGTTGACTTGGTTAAATCTGAATGGAGTGGCTTGTTGTTGCTGTTGGTTGTTGTTGTTATAACGTTCATCCTTGTAATAAACGCTTGGGTCTTCCCTGTATTGACCATCATCTTCTTCATTAGGGCCCAATGGTTTAACGGCGGCTTGATTGTTGGTTAAAGTTGGTGGAGGTACGTTGATTTCGTTACCGGCTGGTTCAAAACCTCTCCTAGTTGCTCCGTACTCAATTTCCCTTAAGGAGCCAGTGTCGTCCAAATATCCGTACTTTCCGTAAACTTCTCCGTTCGGGTATTTTGATTCAATTTTGTAGGTTCCGTCCGCCGCCTCGTAACCGTAGCTGTATGAGCCATCTTCATTGTGTTTGTTGATTTGCTTCAAAATTGGCACTGGTGTTGTGTATTGTTGTTGTTGTGCGGCAGCTACGGCCAAGATTGCAGCTAATACCTGAAAATATAAAAAAAACAACAATTAAATCAACTAAATTTGAGCATCTGGTCACTCTAAAAAACTTGCAGCAATTAAGAGTACTCGCAAAGGTCTATCTATGTTTAAGCCATCTAAATTAGGTGATATATACATAAAAAATCCAGTTGGAAAAATTGGTTGGTGGAAAAATTTCACAACAACTAAAAAAATAATCACGAAAAATTAGGAGGAAAGATTTTCAGTAACTAAATAAATAAACGACAAAGAAAAATATACATAAAAACTCACACAGAAAGGTCTAACAAAAATCCGTTACCCCTGAAATACCTTTTATAACCTTTCGAATCAACTCCTCTATGATGCATCCTCATAATTTCAATAGAGGAATACCTTTAAACCCTATCCGAAAATTTTGTAATAAATCCTTATAATATCCATTCCAATTTTAAATTGTGTAACACATAAAACTCCACACTAACTTTATTCCAATTCATCCCATCATTTCAGCCCTTCCCCTCTAACAACGGACTTACGAAAAAATCATTTAATCTATTTATTTAATCATTTGACAGAGACAGTAACAATCGAATAATATAATATCTCATATATTGTAAATACGTGTCATATGATTGAGAATTTTTCTTCTCTAGAGCTTTCAAAACGATATGTGCAACTAGAAAAACAGCAACAAAACAGACTTGTATTTAATTATATTATTTTTCAGCAAGTTAAAATGAGCTGTGATTTCTTTTTATTAAAAACGCAATACAAGTAACCACACGTTATAGGTTATGTTATTCTAACAAATTGATATGATAAATAAAGACACGTGACGTTTTATTTGTTTTTATTCATTGGTGTCAACAAGATGTGAAATAAAAAAATCAAAACACCCTGGGGGAGAGTTTTCGATCATATGGTATTAAAACACTGTAAATTTTAATGTTCCGTCAATTAAGTTGTTGTCTTTCTCTCTCTCTCTCAGGCGTAAACATGTTTAGCAAATAAAAAAAATAAACGATATATAACAAAGTAGAAGCTTTACCAATTAATAAAAAAAATCAATTATAAAAAATAATATTAAAATGAATGATAACAACAACAGCCAATTTAATATTTTCATATTAAGTAACAGTGAAACAGCGAATTATTGTTATAAGAATGAAGAGAAGAAAAAAACGAGTCCACCTTGGTTAAACATTCGAGAACGTAAACCGACTGTATACTTTTTCCATAACGGATTACTCACGTAAGAGATATTTGTTGTTATAATAACTTAATTGCCATGGAAATAATGCTAAATATAATGCTGGTTGGGATGGTTGAACTACCGCGTGTATTTTAGTTGTAGTCGTTGTAGTGTGACTAATTTCCGGGGCAACCGTTAAATAATTCGAAGAATGCTTTTAAATTATAATAACTGGTTATTATTGACTTATTTTTTTAATTGTATCAAAGAACGTTTTTAATAATATTTCCGTACACAGATAGTTTAAAAGAGGAAGAAGTAATTTAAAATTTTGTTGATACACATATATTACAAACACCTTTATTCAGACAGTATGATAATATAAATTTACAAAATGTATTATAACAATTTGTACATTTGTGTTAGTAGTATGTCATGGGCTATCGACTATAGGTCTTTCTGCTATGATACACATATTTTGTTAAAATAAATATAATATATTGCATAAAATATTGATTTTTACCGACCCCTGCTAGAACACGCATCTATCTTTTTCCATAACCCTCATCCCACAGTTATCCATAATTTACAAGTAACAGAGAGCCTTGAGAATGTAAACTAGGCTTAAGAGTAAATCAATAGGGGTGATTTCAGTTTTTTTTTTAATAGAGGAGAGTGTTTAAGAGATTATGAAAATAGGTCATCGCTTAATCTCTCTTTATGATGCCTCAAACATCCTCCTCTATAAAAAAAAACTGAAATCATCCATATGATATTGATAAGAATATAGATGGGCTAACAAAAAAATAATAAATAATAAAAAACAGGCGGAAAGACCGCTAGTCGATAGCCAATTTACCGAAGCCAATGATAATTATATATATAATTTAATATGTTCTGTAAATAAAGATTGCACACAATGTGTAAATAAAACAACGTTTATATAAGCTTTAAATAAATATTGTGAAATCACACTGTGGCCATAATTTAATTTTGATTACAATTAAACGATAATTAATATTGTTCTATACATACATCTTTGTTTAGCCTATTGAGATAAAACAAAATAATATAACATAAATAATTACAATACATATAGGAGTTAGTCTGCCTGTGCTATCGCAGACTATGTTTCTGCGTAATGATAATTATTTATTGATCATTCAAGCTTCTTATTTTCCATTTAAAAAACAGTGTAATTAAATTCTTTAATGTAGTATTAAATTTAACATAATTTACATTTAGGATAGTAATAGCAACATCATTTTCTTATAAACCATTCTCATAATAAGATGTAATATTACACTGAAGACATTTAATCTAGCATTTAAAACCCTCATGACCATGATATCAGATATATGAAAGAAAGTATCGTTTACTCAACATTCTAAAAATAATTGTTGTATGGTAAGACGTACAGCATATTCACTAAATATAATTTATTATACTTTAATACGTTAAATCTTTATAATTATTAAACATTGGTAGTTGATGTAATAATAAATAATATGAATAAATTATTAAAAATCTAACAATTTTCTAATATATATATATATACAAACATCTTTATTCGGACAACATTGCATTAGCTAATACATACATTTATATTTACTTAACAAGAATAAATATTGTATTAGTCTGTCCGGGCTATAGACCTGGGGTCTTTCTGCCCTCTAATAATATTTTAATAATTTATTCATATTTATTATTATTATATGAACTACCAATTTTTAATTATTAGAAATAACTTTAAATTTACAACTCGTTTCAATTTATTGCATTTTGATTTATTTTATTCATAAAAAAATAATAATAAAAAATATGGTTATAAATATATACAGAAAGAAAAAAAAAATGCCACAAATACTGGCTATTCCGTATACGAAATGTTAATTTTTACGCACATTTTATTGTTATCATCAAATTTTAATTGTGTTTTGTCCTTGATATGTATACTAAGACTATGATGTTATAAAATTACGTGTGCATTAAATTTCACATTTTTTGGTGCGAATTAGCAATCCTAATATTGCTTCAAAATTCAAATATCCCACCTCGACAATGAATTCGGACTGTGATAAGAGCATTAGCAATTACGGCAATTAAGACTATAACCGGATTAATACTGGCTGAAAGACTAAGAATCGAAAATTGATTATACGCGCGCAGAAATAGCGAATTTTTGTTGCACAAATTGTAATATTCTCATTTTGTTTGTTATCCCACTCAATTGTTATTCCATATATATTTATATTATTGAACAAATAATTCTTTGTCTCTTAAAAAATTAAAAAAAAAATATTTTCTGTATTTAAAATTATATACAAGACACACTCATACAATTTTATACACAGAAAATAATTATTAACTAACTAACCATCTTTATTCAAATGTGTATATGTATGTACAATAATATACAAAAATTAGAATTATATTCTGTAGATGATGAATCGGCTATCGACCGGAGGTCTTTCAGCGTAATAATTATTATTTTATTTACTTTTTATAGGTAAACAAAAATCAAACTAATTTATTATTCTATTTCCTTATTTTTTTGTAGATAATTGTAATTTAAAGGATAACATTTAGTGATAGGGATAAATGAGGCTGTTAAATATTTTTAGTAACTTATTAATGTCTTTTGTTGTATTTTTATAATACATTTATATTGTACATTTGTTGTTTCAAGATTTCCGTAATTAAATAAATAAATATTAGAGAAAGGATGGGAAAACGTTTAAGTAGTTGACATGTTTTTGTGAAGAATACTTACACTTTTTTTTCAAAAGAGGCTATAAATGCTATTAATACAATAATGTTTGTGTATTTTTTTATATTTTCATTTCGTTTCCTTTTTACCGTAAAATATTACAATTTGTAAAACTGCAGTTTTTTCCTCTCAGTTATTATAATTTGAACAGAAACGAAAAATGAACCTAATTACTATTTTTTTCACCATCAACACAATTACATTAAGAAACAATCTCTTTTGAAAGAAGTGTAAATACTCTTCACAAAAATTTTTAATGAATATATATATATAAAAAAAACACAGAAACGAATTCCACATTATTGTATTAATATAATATTATTATTATTTATTATTATTGTATTAATACAATAATGTGGAATTCGTTTGTGTGTTTTTTTTAATTTTCATTTCGTTCCCTTTTTACAGTAAATTATTACAATTTGTAAAACAGCAGTATTTTCCTCTCAATTATTATAACCTGAATCAAATTAATTACATGAATAAAGTAGCAAATACATTTCCTCAATCATTTGATATTCCTGTACTTAACGTCTATATATCCAATATATTAAATTTTGCAAGAAACATAATTCGATTATAAGTGCGCAGAAACAGCGAATTTTATTGCCCAACTGGAAGAATCGAGCTGAATATTAAACATGAACTCCTTATGGGCATTGCAATTACCGTAATTTCCAGATATTTGATATACGACTTTTGATTAATGGGTGGCATTTCCCTTCGACGATTATGAACCGCATTGAAAAGTTCGCATCGTTCCAGTTGGCAATTTGTACCGGACCCAACCCAACCCATCCTCGATGTGGGCTGGGCAAAATTCTATTCAGAAACGCTCGCCCATTTAAAAATGCCATTTTCGGATAAAAGTGCAAGCGCATTTTAGCCAAGTCACAATTATGGAGTTGTGAAATTGGTAAGATAATTATATGCACCGTTATTTGAAATATAAGGATGTATTTTTTTTAATTCGAAATTATAATTTATGAATGAAAATATTTTTGATAAACAACCATCGCATCTAATTATCAGGACATTGACAATAACATGATCTCTATTGTTATTGTCAATGTCCTGATAACTTTTGATTTAATGACATAGCCTGGACAGAGACAGGCTGAAAGGCTACTGATCGATAGTCAATTTATGAAATTTATAATTTAATGTAATAGTTTTGTAATATATTGTTTATTTGTTATTTGAATTTCACAAATAAAGGTGTTTCTATATATACAGGGCAATTTATAATATATGTACAAAACTTTGACATCGTGTTAGGGAAGTCATTAAAAAAGGTTATATAAAGATGATCGTATTTTGTTTATTTACAGTACATCTCTTTGACATTGTATTTAATTAAAAAGTAAAAGTGAAAATTTTAAAATCTATAATAAGAAAAATATATGATTGTAAAAGAAAAAAAAAATGCCTAAAACAGTTGTACGAAATGCCCCTTTGAGCTTGAATGCAAGCATGACATCTGCGAACTATTGAGTCGTAAATACGAGCTATTATTGCACCATCTTACCAAATTTCGTTAAATCTACTTGTTATTTGGTCGAGTAATTGTTCAAGTGTATTAATTTTGATATTGTAAACTAGTTGCTTCAAATGACCCGAAAGAAAATATCTAAAAGGATCTTGGCAGCCAAGCAATAAAACCTCATCGTTCCCAATAATGCATAATCAATGTGACGTATTTGTTTACCGTAGTGAGATGGAGCGCCATCTTGCTGTAACAGTATTTGTTGCCGAACAAAAAGAGGAATATTTTCAATCTTCTCAAAAAGCGTTTCACCAAGAAAAGTTAAATATTCTTCTGCATTTAGCCTGTGTGGTAATACTTCTAATTTAATCAGTTCTCCGTCAAAGATGCCAGCCTAAGGATTCATACTAACCGTGTTGAAATAGCGATATTGATATGAAATATATATTCGTTGAAATATATACGAAAGGTTGTTGATATTATGCTTAATAACATTAACTAAGTGTCAGGTCCAAAAAAATTTAGCGATGATTAATAAAATTACATTCGTTTGGTGTTGTATGCGTTCACTTTGTTAAATTCTATGTTCTATTACTTTCTATTGTTATGTTCTTAAGGGTATTCGTTACAAAATTACATTCATTTACACGTTATGTACAAAACAATTGTTCTTACGATTGAAAAAAAGTCATCAGAATGTATAGAAGATAACGTTTCGTATATTTCAAGCAAATTGATTCTATAAATAATCTATTTTATTAATCATCACTACTTTGTAGTAAAAAATGTATTTATGTTTTTTTAATTCTCTGCAGATTAAAATAATGAAAAATGTGTAACAATTTTGTGGTTTATTGCAATTTAATTCTTTTCTTTTCGATTAACAGATAATTGCAATACTTTAACAGGAAATTCGTGCAATATATTTTTCAATACATTGAAATCACTTTACCGTACAAAAACAGTGCGTGGTTAATTCCTTCAATAATTGGACCAAGGCTATGCATAATTCGTGTTACATTTCCAACAACACATTTATATAAATAAATCTTAACATTTAAAATTGTATGTGAGAAATATTGGAAATAATTACATTTTAAATACACTAAAAAATAAAATTAATTATGTAGAAAATAATATTAATTAAGTAGAAAATGATTTAATATGATCAATTATAATAATATTTAAACATTGGTAGGTCATATTAAAATTATAAATATGAATAAATAATAAAAATAATTTCATCCTTAAGGTCCCTAACAAAAATCAATCCTTAATCCACTTTACAACTATCTATCTATCTAATACCCTCATCTACAACTGAACTGAAGTTATCCTTTTTATCGAACGCCTCCACAACCTATCCAAAAAATTCTCCAGAAAATAATCTAATTTCATAATTCTTTCCCAACTTTGCATCCCCAGAGACGATAATATAATTCATAAATTCAAAAATCCTTCACAAACCCAATTCCAATTCATCACTTCCCTTTACCAGCAATAAGACACCCCCATAAAATGCACGAACTTTGGCAGAAATGCTGTTGGCCGATAGCAGATTGTCGGTAAATAAAATAATAATATTTATTGTCAATTTCTTTCACATTTATATGTATAATGTACTGATATTAAAGATATATATATATATATATATATATATATATATAAATTTAAACCGTGTTTTTACATGTACATTTTTAATGATTTATTCATAATCATCTTTATTGTGATATTTCCAGTTACATTAACATTACTTATTTATTTAAGATGGCTATCGATCATTGGTCTTTCAGCTTCACATTTATTATTAGATTTATAATTATTGTTGAATATAAAATCGTTTCGTTTGTTTGTGAAATATATTAGCCCAACTAATTTTGATCTTTGGTCATTTTTATTAATCAATTCTTGAAAATAACCAAAGGTTTAAATTTTTTCTGGGAATGAACTAGTAACCCGAAACTAGTAGAGAATATAAAGAAATTCAATTTAATGTGTCTTTTTATTTTATTTTATCGATAATTTTTTAAGGGTTTATTCATATTTGTTTATAAAAATAATATTTAATTTAATCGGTAACGTTTCACTTTTAGTTATTTGCTAAATAATTTATTCTTAGGTGAATATTATTTTTTGTGAACAAACCAAGCTGCTTAATTTTTAATATAACATATAAAACTTATTACTTTCACACATAACTTTATTTTATATTGTATTTAAAATATAAATATTTTCCGTAATTCCCAACATAAAAATATTACATGTTTAATTAATATCAAACTCAATCCAATGTTAAATATTTTTGGAATAAATATGATTCAAAAGAAAGTCGCTTGGTTTGTAATTTTATTTTAAATTTTATTAATTTAAGACAAATACAACACAAATATAAAATACTACAATCTATATTGAAAAAGTCTGCCAATTGGCTATAGGCCAATGATCTTTCCATCTGAATTTTGTATTTTCGTCCTTGTCAAAATATTCGTATATGATAAATACAATTTTTATAGTTTTATACATTTATATTAAGCAACTGTTTATTAACATTTTAATTAGATATTTTTTTAACCAATTTTAAACTGAAATTTGAATTTAACTTTATAATTTAAAATGGATGCAATAAATTGTTTAAATGATTGTGAAATTCATAGTTAATATTGTGAAATAGGCTGAAAAACATTGGTTTCTTGATATAAATCCATATTAAAATCAAATCGGTAAAATAAGCTGAAATATATAAGTATTTAAATATTTTTTTTGTAAAATAATAATATTTTGCCTTATGTTCTCCTACAATTTTGAAAATTATTACCGGTTTATGAGAAATTGCACAATAAAAGTACAAGCGAGATTGCAAAATAAATGGAAAACGTACTATGATGGACTTGTCACCAGTTTTAAAGTTGAAAATAAAAAGGGCAATAAAATTAATTCCAAATATATTATTAACGAAAGTATACCATTCCGTTTTCAAGTCATTAATTTCGTTTATTTATTTAGTATTAAGTAACGTTTTATAATTTATAAAATACTATACATAGGACATAATGCTTTATAACCCAGACAGAATTACACATACATGTACATGTTGGTTTGTAATTTTATTTTTTAATTCTTATAGTCTGAGTAAAGATGTCTGTATTATATAAATAACAATAAAGAAGTAAATTAATTGATATTTATAAAATAACATAATAGCGTATAATTGACTGTATTTTAATTATATATATATATATATATATATATATATATATAATCTATAATCCTTTCTATCCGAAGGTGTAAGGATTTAATTATAAATATGAATCTCTAACTTGCTTCTCATTGATCACTTGATGAAAAATAATTAAATATTTAGAACATTAAAAAATATAAATTTGAATGACAAAATATACAAATTATCTATTTATTACTATAAAGCTATACGTTATAAAATTTAATGTGATACAATTAAACTTTTAATAACATTTCTATTACATTTTTAATATATTTTTCGAAGTCGTTTTTGAGAAGAAAAGGTTCGGAATTATAATTGATGATTAATTAAATAATATAAAGAAAACACTTTGTATTATAATTAAAATTTAGTCCGAATTTCGTTTTCACATTTCCAAATAAATACAAAACCACTTCACTCGTTACATAACCAAAACAAAACGACAACAAAAAATGTCATTATGGTCACTTGTTGATACAACTTGGTATTTTTTTAACTGTTGTGGGCATGGAATTACGTTAGTGGGTGCGGTGTGTCTGTTGTGAAAGAGAAATTTGTGGAATGATTGTTCGGTACTTACAAAGAACTTCATGGTTTGTTTCGCACAGGTGCGTTGAAAACAAAGAGGTAAACAGTCCGATCTGGTCCTGTCTTCGGCTTATATACTTTGAGCCCCCACAATCCGGTGCAAGGTTAACGTTTAGTTCTTGAGCCGCCGCCTTCGGACGGCTCTGCTCGCTCGGTTTCACGCGATCATCCGTGCAGATTCACTTATATTATTGAACAATTTGGAATTATTATTAGTTTCGCGTTTTTTTAAAGATATTTTTTATGGTTTTATTTATTTTTTATATTGAAAAATTGATTGAGAATTAATTTTGTTATTTTCAACTGGTTTTGATTGAGGTAGTTCATGGACGAAACTGATTAACATTGAATTGGATTTTGTTTGTTTTGTTTATACGGTAGTAAGTTGTACATAAAAAAATTATAATTACATTTACATTATTTAAAACGAAGATTGTATCAAGATATTTATATTTATTTTTTTTTACATTAATTTTTTTAAAATAATAAATCGCTTTTTCTTTGTTTGTATAACGGAATTGTTTGGTGACTATAGTTTCGACGGCATTAATGTGTTATTATCCTAACAATTGACAAAGAGTATTAAGTGTTTTCTTAATGTAATAGATCACCTGATAACAGGTATTTAAAATGAATTAAATAAAAAAAGATTGTAAAAATAACAATAATTCTGCATTAGTTACTGTAAAATTTTGACTTACGTTACGTAAGTACTTCAAAACGAATGTACAATAATGGACACTTGCTAAAATACTTACGTAACGTAAGTCAAAATGTCACAGTAACTAATGAAGAATTATTGTTATTTTTAAAATCTTTTTTATTTAGCTAATGAAGATTATTATAAATATTAACGATGTTATATTTATAATAATCTTCGTGTCAATTTACAAAACAAAGTATTGTTTAAAATACATATATTTCAATTTTATGAAATGGCTATCGATCATAGGTCTTTACGCCTGTCTTTATTTTGTTCTTGTCGTTACGATCGCTAACATTATTGTAGAAGTCCGCATTATTTCATGAAATGAAGTTAAAAAATCATAATTGCAAACAATTTGTATTTTGGGGTGATGTTGGGGAGTAATTATTATTTATTTCATGTTTTAATTTAATTTATTTTAAATAACTGTGACCATATGAACAAATCTTTTTTGCGGTAGCTAAAGAGGGAATAATTAATTAATTATTTTTAAATTACATTTATTTAAATTATTTGTTTTCTTAATGTGTTACATAACTTTTATGATAACGAATGTATAGTCACATTTTTTTAATAAAAAAATTCATTGTATAAGTAAAGCAATAGTTTCGATAATACAAACTTTTGCTGGATAGACTCTATTAACTACATAGGTTAGGAATAGTTAGGGATAATATTAGAGTTATTGAATTTCATGTGATTTTATTTTATTCATATTTATTATTGTAATTATTTATTATCAGTCAGTTAAAATTAATTAGTTTTTCTTGAAATAAACTAAAAACAAATTAAATAAAACACAATGTTAAAGTTTTAAGTTTCACAATATTTATTATAGATACACTACTACAATTGTTTCCATACACAATATCATCATCAGGCAGCTGGTCAATCGAAACAATTATTACAATAAATACTATGAAACATAAAAGTTTATTATCGAGTTTTATTTTTAAATTAACATGGAGTTTCATAAAGTAGCAGCAGCATCAACAATATAATTCTTAAAAACTAATTCGTTTTAACTGACTAATTACAATAATAAATATGAATAAATTATTAAAAATCTTTCAATAAACTATCCTAATAAAATTAAATGAAAACACATATACATATATTGACTTTTATTTTTTGCAATTCCTTTTCTACAAAAGAACAAACATGCTACTTCAATAGTTTGCATGTTTAATGAGTTTATTTAATTCGCAGGAAATGTAATACTTAATTATTGGTGCGTCTCATCAGTTGTAATTATTAATTGATTTCCATAATGTATAAAAAATTACACGTAAAATCCCGGAAGAAATGTAATTTGTTGGTTGCATGCGAAATTTCACTTTCACTTAATATGCACCGCATTAATAATGATTTTTACGCGATGTAATGTACAAAATATAGTGAAGTTGCAAAAATTAAACGTTTTTTCTCTCATTTCATAATTATTATGACTAAATTCACATTTAAATTTTAATCTAATTATTTTTTTAAAACTTACGTCATTTAATCTTCTATTTGTTTTTTTTAATTTTAATGTTACATAATTTATTTTAACCGCACTATTTGTGATTAACTAATCATCACTAAAAAAATCCTGTGCTTTTTTATTACAATACATTTCAGACGTAAGTACTTTAGACAAAATGCACATTAAAACAACGACTGCTCGGGCAAATATCCCACCAGATATTGAATTACATAATGTACACCTGCATATCAATAAAATATTGATTGCATCATGCAGCAATTTTTGATCCCAGAAAAAATCAATATAAAGAACAAAAAATATCGTTACTTAATATAAGACCATCTGCAGATATTTGTTTTGGGATCCATCCCTCGCCAGTACAGCTTTACCTTACACGATTTAAAGATGTTAAATTAAATTAATAATTTCAAATCATAATCAACTAAATATGGAAATAATTTATTAATTATTTTCAAATTATTTTTATTTAATTTATCTGAATATAATTACTCTTCACTCAAAATTCATCGATTCATTTATGCGAACATAAAGGATAGTTCAGTTAATCATAATAAATGAAAGACGACGCAAGCGCCATCTTTCTCCTAATTAAATTGTGATAGTTATGATAGTTCAGTTGTCTAGTATATATTTTTCTTTTTACATCGCTAAAATTCAAGACGGTGGTCTTTCTGTCCTGACGATAGCCAAGATCGACTAATCCATAAATGTATCGTATATAGTGAGGATTTTATTAAATTGAACACAAGGCTATGTTCGATTAAGTAATGCATTGGAAGCATATTCAAAAAAATCATACTACCTACCATACTATCGAACTATACAGGGTGTTTCATTTAACTTGAGACTGCTAAATATCTGGAGAATAAAACATTATATCAAAAGGTGTTTCAAATAAACTCCCAATATTTTCGAGGGGCAAATTATCCTCTTATAATAATTTCGCCCCCCTGGGTAGCAGTCAACTTTAAAATTTTAAATAGAAACTTCTACTTTTTATATAATTAGAAAAGAGTATTTATTCACTTGGTCACAGTTATTTAATTATATTAAATAAAAATGATTTGAAAATATTTAATACATTATTTCAACATTTACTTTTTATTTTTTATTTTGATAAAACATCAGAAAATAAATAACTTTTGCCATTTTCTGAGGTTTATGATTGTAATGTAAATATTGTAATGTAATTTAACGTATTTCTCAGAAATAAAGATTTTCTATATATATAAATAACTTTTGTCCGAAACATTTTTTTCGAATTGTGGCAGATGGCGCTGTAATTAAAGATAATATTTTATTTCAATAATCTTAAAAAATAACTATTGCACCGATATTAAGTTATTTTTAAATGATTATCAGCAATGCAGACGTTACTCTAAGAATCTCAGAAGACATTAAAATTAATTTATAGTAGATACTCGGAATGATGACCTCCATCTTTGATGCATTTATTAATGCGTATTTCAAATGACTGCACACAACTTTAAAGTGTATTTCCATCAATTTGTGCACAAGCATTTCAAATACGATCCATCATGTCTTCTGTGGTAGTTGGAAAATTTGCGTACACTTTATCTTTGAGATAATGTCAAAAGTCCCTATAACTTAACTGCTTTGAATGTTGTGAAATGAAATGATCAATTTATGAGGATTAGACTTGTGAGTTTAGTTTTTTTGTTTTCTTTTGCCCTCTCATGAATTTATGATGGTGCCAAAGAAAAAAATCTGTGCTAGTTTTTTCCCCTATATATATTATGCATACAAACATCGTTATTCCCAAAGAACACAGACATATTTAATTTAATATACAATATATGAAACAATTTAAAACAAATATATATATTGTTAAGAGAAACGGTTATCGACCGGAGGTCTTTCGGCCTGTAATTTATTTTATTTTATTAATTTTGCGTCTTAATAAAACCATGTTTCAATTATCATTTCATCACCTATTACGTTCATTTACCTCCATGAATCATAGTGCACGATTGTTTTTATTCAAACAACGTATCTCGAACAACAATACAGAAATTATTTAGTCCATGACTGGAATGCACGGAAATGGACACATCAATTTGAACTTCATGAATATTAATAACCCATTCATCTAACACGAAAATTTTCTAATTAATTCCAATTTCACTTGGAAACTGAACAAATTAGGACAAGAAAAACAATAAAATAGCGTCGAATTAAGTGCAGGTTCTTTCAACTAATGGATCATAAACTTTATGTTACACGTTGAGAATGGACTGTTATGAAATATTTTACACGTTTATGTAAAATGTTTTAATTTATAATTAAGTTGGATAGTGTATTTAATTCTGTGATGTGAATCAAATAATTTGTAACGTGATGTGCTATTGTTTACGTAAAGTAAAAACTGTTTTTCATTTTATATACAATGAATTAGTTTAGTTCATTTAATAATTGAAACAAATTAAACGTTTCATTAATAATTACTTAAAAATACAAATAAATATAAAGAAAATATTTGGAAATTAATGACAATAAAATAATAAGAGTGATGCAAATGTTTTCTTTATAAATAAATAGGAAAATAATTATTAATTAATATCAGGTGGAATAATTTACAAGGAATTAGTTGTTTCAATGGATATTTATTTTTATCGTTGTGGCTAAAGTGAAAATAATCATTAAATATTTATTCCTAATTAAATAAAAAAATCCAGGGCTGAAAGACCACTGGTCGATAGCCAGTTTCAAAGTTGGAATTATATTGTGAACGTTAGTGTATTGTTAAATATTGTATTGTAACTGTATATTCCAATCTCAGAAATAAAGATGTTTATGTAATGTAAAAAAATCCAATTTGTTTTTCGATGAGACACTGTGTCACTGCATAATAATATGGCGAAGTTCTGAGTCATAGCTAATAGCACAATTGTATTTTTATTTATTAAGTTCATTTTTTTAGTGAACTCAAGTATTAGAAGAATAAGTTAATTGAATTCAATTAATTCATATAAAATTATAATAATTTATTACACAACAGAAAAAAGGAATTACAAGGAAATATTGATAATTAGATAACACTTAAATAATTAATAATAAACGCATGAATAGAACAATATTAAATAAATAAACCAAAACTTAAAGTAGTATGTTTCATTAAAAATGAAAACATATCAAAATAGAGCTTAATGAGTTATCAAATGTCACAAGTGATTGGCAAATTGTTATATACATACAAACATCTTTATTCAGACCATATGACGACAAAATTGATATTTTTTTTTATTATAACAATATGTACAATTGTGTTTGTAGTCTGTCACGGGCTATCATTGTTACATATATATATATAGATCATATATTTATAGGTGATTTTAATCCAAAATTATTCCGATGAAAGCTAATGGTTAAAGAACCGACTGTTGAAAAATGGAATATACTGTCTTACTAGTAGCAACAGCCAAAAACATTACTTAATGAAGTATTAGCTTGTAAAAAATAAATAAGTTTCCTGTTCTGAGGGGTTGGTACTGAAGTACTTTACAGTTAAATTTCTCAAGCAATCAATCATAATCACAACCTCTTGTAAAATAGAAACCTTCACTCTTAAAGTAGAAGAATTTAAAAAAATCGTTGCACACTTTCAACAAGCCTTATTTGTTGTTGATTCTACAGAAACAATACTAAGAACACATATTCCAATTTGATCGTACGTAAGTATTGAACTGTGCTTCTAGAATGTTTGGTCACGTATGTCGTGGATTATCCTAGTACATTAAATGCACTCTTTGTAACGGACCATATATGAAGAATAAATATACAAATATTATCGAAAAGCCACATCTTAATAGACTTATGCCTACTTGCACCGCGGGAACTTAATCATGATTAAATAGTTAATCACGATTAAGTCTGAAATTGGCTTGCACCAAGACTTAATCATGATTAAGATAATCTAAAAAAACATCAAATATTTAATCAGCAAATTTTGGTCGATTAACTTATACATGTACAACTTCATGTCGATTGAGAGTAATCGTGAAGTTGTTTACGGTTCATAGTTAGATAGAGATTTGAGACGAAAATAACCAAGGGTGGATTTATAATCGAAGAAATTTATAATTCAGAAGTAAATGATCAAATTAATTTTGATTTACCTTAGTTTCCAAACGTGATAAAAACGTGCTTCGCCTAATTCTAGCTTAGGGGCGTGAAAATGCCTCCAAAAAAATAAAAAAAAGATGAAATAAAAATAAAATTTCGTTAAAGCCTCACACACACCTTGTTTCATTCTATTTCAACATCGATCGGTCGTTATTTGAAAAACCTTATATAATTGATTTCTAGAAGTAAACGTAAAAACAACAAAAATGTATGTTTTTTTACTCTTTGTATGTAAGTGAAGAAAAGTGTATAAAGTGTTTTTATATAATTTTCACATCTTCACGAAACTCACATTTAATTAAACGTACGTCGTGTTATATTTCTACTCAACCATAAATTAATTAAAGAAACAAGAATTATGCTGAATGAAGTTTTAACTGTTAATTATTTAATAACAGTTAATAATTAATTAGTTATTTATTTATTTGAATTCATTAAAAGAATCAAATATTCGTTTTCATTGTCAATATGTAGCTAAATTGTTTTAAGAAAATTCTAGAAGTAATTAATGTAAATTAAATCTACAATTACGACCAAATAACTATAATTAAATCATACCAGTGCACCTGTTAAACACACACATAAAAAAACATTCATTTCTTTTCCCCCATGGCCGAATCCACCACGAGGAAATTCTCGGACCCGCACAAAATATTCAACCTTGCTCAATCATTTTCGTACATTTTCAACACGCGTTATGCTAAATGGGTGATATCACAACTACACTCGATTAACATCATAGGAGTAAAGCCAAGGAAAGGCGGCAGCCACGCCGATTCATACATAAATCCATTTACTTGCACATTCGCAATGGATAAATCATTGGAGATTATTTGCAACCGACGCATGCGATTATTTCCACTGTTACATAAAAAAGTCCTTTATTATATTCAAGCATTCATAAAACCTGCAAGTGCAAGTGACATATACGAATATTACATATTGTGAACTGGAATGCTAATTGCTGCTTTATCTTGGCGTGTGTTTGAGGAATGTTGGGAAAATTGAGAAGGTGGAGTTTAATATTTAATCAAATTAAAGAAATATTATTTCTGTCTTTATTTTACATGTGAACTTTAAATCAACATTATGAAGGTATTGTTTATAATTCAAATGAAATTCTCGATAATACATACAATAATAGAATAATAATTTAACAAGTTCGAAAAAAAATATACAAAGCACGAGGAGGAACCTGAACTTGAAACACATGTCTGCAGATGGCCTTATATTACTTAACGTTGTTTGTTCTATGCATTAAATATTCTCGAATCAACAATTGTTACATTATACGGTATTTTATTGTTATGCAACAGCAAGTGTTTTTCTAATGTTTGACGGGTTATTTAGCCGAGAATCGTAAATTAAATAGTTGCAGTCGCTAAAGAGAAAATAATTATTGAAATGAGTGAATTAATTATTTTCACATTCTCTTATTTGATTTAAGTTAAATAAGTGTTCAGTTATTTTTTTTTAAATTTGATTGGGTTTCAGTTCAACTTGCCTGAAAATATCGCAGATATTTGCAGTTAAAATTTTCAATTGTTTGATTACATTTGTGAATTTCAAAATGTGATTTAATTAATAAATAGCATTCCAATACAGTCATTTGAGTTACGTAAAGTTTTATTTAAATAACAAACTATTGTATAATTTTCTTCACTTATTATCTAGCCTTATTACTAGATAGGTATTTCGATCACACTTGGCAATAAACAAGTGAAGAAAAGTACGCAAGTGTTTCTTATTTAAATAGCATTCTGCTTTCACTTTTCTTTTTTTTACTATTTTTCGTAATTAATATTTAAAACTAATTTTAATTTCTTAAATAATAATGACTTCCTATTTTTCGATTTATGAATATTTAATGAACGTGACTAATAATTAATCAAAAAAGTATCACCTTGATTTTTTTGTCTTCACTAGAATTGGTCTGATAAATCCATTAAATTTGATGAAACATTCACTCGTGGAATGTACGCGTCCTTTCGATGGAATGCAGCATATAGAACAATTTGCAGACTATGACTAATTAGGAAATAGTGCAATCATTGTATAAAAATGCGACATTTATAAAATATGTATTTTTAAGTTGCATGGATTTCATACATAACAATTTTGTATATTATGATAGGAATAAATTATTCAACAGAAATAAAATTTAATATACAGGGTGTCCAGAAAAGGTGTGATAATCTTCAAGTAGAGTGCTTCGTTGATTTATTTTGGACAAATAATATTAATATTTCTTTTATTTATATGGTTGTATAGTTTATCCAATATACAACGATTAAATCTATTAAACGTACCGTTCTGTTCAGGGGTGAGACTATATGTTTTTTATGTATTATTCGAGGTTCTGGTTCATTCATTAACCAGCATTGTCTTGAAGTCAAATAAAAACTATCTCCACTGTCTACGTTCCAGTGTCTTTGAATTTCTCACTTAAAAACACTGCACTTACTGCATACTTTGTCGTCTTTGAGTAGATCGCCATAAAATATTTAGCTTCTTTATTATAAGAATCACAAATTACTTTACTTCTGTTTATGATTTTGTGGATATTATTGCCATCTTTTGGCTTCTTTACGAAATGTGATGTACCTTTTGCAACTAACACTCAACTCTGTTTATCAGTGACATCTGCTTGCATATCTAGTAATTTTATTTTAATGGAATCTGAGGAATAATCTCCTCAATAGAAAACTATTGAGGAGATTATTTAAGTGAGCGGACATTAATTCAGGTAAAATTTAAGTGAAACTAAAATGAGAAATGTTATACTATACTCGATGGCATTATTATTTATAGATTCCTGTGAATTGGGTATATAAACGAATTAAAAATATATTTTGAAACCTCCTGCAATATCTACTGGTGATTCATATTATATTATTACTATAATATTTATTGAAAGTTGTGTAGGAAATCCAGAAAAAAATGTTTTCTTTTTTTATTTAAATTGATAAATGATCAGAATTGTTTGGGGTTGATTGTTACTTGAATCTCAATTTGGAAAATATAATTTCTATAATCTGCCCTGATTTTAATTTTAAAAGAAAATTGAACTTTTATAAGCAACAACATAATATTTTTACTGTAAATTTGCGCAGGAAATTAATCAATAAAGATTATCATATCTTTCCTGGCCTATATGTTTTAATTATTTTTATATATGCAATCATCTTTATTGTAAAATTTACATTAGATATAATACAATACATTTATATTTCAGCTAAAAGTCATTATATTTATGTTATGCCAGTCTATTAGTCGATGTTGAGTGATGTGATGAATGAATAGCACATTTAGGATAGCAGAATTAGGATGTGATGTGATGAAGGAATAGCACATTCAGGATAGCAGAATTAGGAAATTATTTTAATTTTTTAAAATTATTATTTTGGCATACCTATTAAAAAAAGTAATACAAATTAACACTTCTGTAGTGTTTGATCGTTTACTTTACAGAAATTTATTATAGCAATTAAAATTAAATATATTATCAATTTTATGTTGCCTATTTATTTGACTCTAACTATTAATATAAATTATTACGTTTATTAGATAAAAGTATAATTTTACAATCCAATAAATTAGCAATTTTATTATTTGCATTATATAATTCCAATAGAATATTCTTCACAGAAACAGAAAAAATGTTAGAAATAAATTACGTTACCTATAATTAGAATTTAATAAATTTTATAAACATATTTCTTTTGGTCAGTCCACGTTATTAAAACTGCTTTTCCGCACATTAAATTATCTCTATCGTGAGAAAATATTTTGATGGTCAGTCACATTGAATTTGTTCCTAAATGTCAAGATGGTATATTATTTTACCAATTTGGAATGGCGTATGTAAATTATTAATGCAGTTTATTTTAATATCTTTTTATTGTGTAATGAATGAGTCTATGAAATTTATTAAATCATAAATTATGTTTTTTAATACAGTATTAAAAAATAATTTATGGTATTATTTAGTTACTGTAATAATCATAGAATATTTATTTTTAGGATTTTATCTTCACAAAATATGAAAAATTAAAAAAAATGAAATATTTAATAAAATTCATAATAAATTAAAATGCAAGCCCCACCTTTTGCCTAATTTCAAGTGGCATCGTCAACGATTTGGGTCTGATGAGGTTCGAAAAACCGAAATGGCCATCACTTGTTATCCATGGTGGTTGAACGATTCATTAAATGTGAATTTAATAAAATGTTTGAACCATTATCACACTTCCTCATTTTTTTATTTTATATTTTATGATTAATATTTCTAGTACTACTAAATTATTTTCTCTCAAAAATAAGAAAAAAAAAAAAAAAAAAACTACATTTTATTATAAATAAATAATTTAACAACTTAAAAAAATATATTTATATAACACGCCCTTGGCAGTCTTTATATTACGTAAAGTTTTTTATTCTTTGCATTAAATATTCTTGAATTAAAAAAAGTTGAATTATATAATAAGTTATTGCTATTCATTAAATAAAACAATCACAATATAATAAGAATCACGAATCAGCTAGTAAACACAAGTACAAATGAGCAAATAAAAAAAAAACATTTATTATTGATCATTATTGATTAATAATATAATTTATTATTGTAATAATAAAATGGACGAATAACCTGAAATTTAAGGTTATTCGATAAATTAATAAATATTTTTAAATATTTATTAATTTATTTACAAATTTAAATAAATACATTATTACTTTAGGTTTTCTTATTTAATGTATCTATTATCCACTATATAAACATTACAATTAGGAAAGATATATAAATTCAGTACTTCTAAATATAGTTAGAATTTACACTTAATTTATTAGTGCCCACACACGTATTTAATGACATGTATATACACGTATTCGATCGCATTTTAATGGATGGCTGAGGTGTGAGGCGAGAACAAACCATAAAAGTGTCCACCAGGGAATACAAATGAATCGCTGGAATTAAATTTGTATTGCAACACAACATGCACAATGCACTGGTAAATATGTAAGCTATTACACAATATGTGCGTTTAAATATTGGAATGGAACTGAATGGGACATTTCAATTGAGGCAGTAATGTCATACACTTATCACTTCTAAATGCATATGAAAATACTGTCCCTGCTGCTGAATAGTTTAAGAATTTATAATTAACTGCTTTATTTATTAATTTAATAAAAAATTTAATGTATTGCTTAATTACTAGATTTAATTATTTCCTTAACTATAAGAGCGTGTATGATTTAGATTTAAAATTCGTGACTAATTTGAAAAAAAATATAAAAGACATAAAAGAAGCTGCAATTTATACCGTTAATTATAATTAATTTTTATAACATTAATTAATTATATTACTATTATAAACACAACTTTCTAGTCAAGAGATCTTTTATAAATGTGAATCATATTCAGGATTTTTGATTGATTTAATAAGAAGTGGGCGGCGGAAAGACCTTCGGTCGTTAGTCATTTCATGTATTATATGTGAACATAAATCAATAAATACATTGTAAATAATTATCCAAACTATGTAAAAATGTTACATGAATAAAAATGTTAAGTTAGTTAAGAAGTGGGCCGGTGGATATGATTTTCTTTATTTAATAAAATACTACACTGAAGAATTTATTTGACTGAACAAAGCAATATTTATTATATTTATAAAATTATTTCAAAACAAATTAGTAATACATATAAATTTATTGCATTTTACATGTATGTCTTATATTTGTAAAAATGGTGTAATAAATAAATAAATGTTAAAAAATCAAATATTCCTTATTTTAAGGTGTCATAATTACAAACAAATTGAAACAGTGTGAGTATTAATTCTATCTAAACTATAAATATGTTTTCAAACATTTCACTTTTTATAATATTTATAATTTATTTAGTATGCTCAATTTTATTTTATGTTTAATTTGTTGAACCTGACTGGAACATGCGGCCATCCTTTAAAAAAAGTTATAAATTTATTTGACATGTTATAATTTCGATTTTACAGGGTTAGCTAAAATTAGCGGAACATCTAAATACTTTTCAAACAGTAAGAAATTTCAAAAAATGTTTAAAATAAAAGCATCTTGCATATAAACAATCATTTGAATGTTCAATTTACTTCAATAATTGGTTAAATTTGCGTTTTTAAATTAATATTAGAATTGAAAAATATATAGGGTGTTTCATTTAAAAAGCCCAATTACCCAATTATCCAAGTAAATTAAATAATTAGTCCTATTTGAAACTTTTTTTTGAAAATTACGTTTGTAGAATTGTCTAGGTGTTCCGGTAATTAACAATCACGTTAACAATCGGCTGCCAACGTCTTAAAAAAATCAGTAAAATATTTCTTGCTTTTTAAACAAGGCTACAACTATTTGCAGCAAAAAATCCGTAATTAAAAAAAAACTGACTTTTTACGCCGTATGGATTAAACTCTAAAACCTCAAATATATTTCCAAGAGGTGAATACTTTTACTATGAATAATTTAATAATTTAGTTTTAATAGCTGTTAATATCAAGCAAGTAAATTAAAATGTATTTTTTTGTATCTTCTAGATGAATATATTAACAATAAATAAACATATTAAAGTCGCTGAATAAACTAATAATATTAAATTAATTAAAATGCACACGAGCCTGTCTAATGTTAAATTAAAGTTGTTTTAATGTTGTCGAGGGTGTTTCTCTCATGCCATAATAATAACAAATCAAAAATCTCCCGCATTTCGTATCAAGGTTTCCGCTCATTTCAATACAAATATGCTAATAATTGAATATATTATTTTCACGATCGCAATAAATATCGGTCTTCAAAATAAATCGAATCGATGAATGTGCTTGGCTATTAAAAAGCTGGGATTGATTTAACTATTGTATGAAATACTTGTAATATTATTGATATAACATATAATTAATTTATATAAACATAGCTAATAAGAATAATAACAAATAATATCTTTATATCCTGACAGTGCTTAGAAATATATGTTAACAATACTTTTCTTATTGGTTATTGGTGAAATAAATAATTAAATAAATTTTAATTATTTATTTGACGGATAATCCATTTTACAATAAAAATAAAATATACATACACGTGTGCATATACAGGGTGAGTCGGGAGGAGCGCACCAAACTCTAGGAGTGTATTATACACGTGAAAATAATGTAAAAAAACTCAATTGTTCTTATCCGATTTTTATTTGTTTTCAGGTTATAGCATATTAACAAATAAACAAGTTATTATACAAAAAAAAATTCTTAATCATAGCGTTCTTTCAACAAATGTTCAAAAATACCATTGACTTCTAAACATTTTCTGCTTCGTTTACGAAGAGCGTTTGTTGCTCTCCCAATTGATTCATTTCTTTCTTCTTTTATATGGGCTGCAGTATTCTCAATTCGTCTAATTAGTGATTCCCGTGTGTCCACTTTTATTTTGTAGACTTCATTTTTCATCCAGCCCCATAAACAAAAATCTAGTGGTGTGAGGTCTGGAGATCTTGCAGGCCAATTAATAGGACCTCCACGACCAATCCAACGCCCTGGAAAACGTTCGTCCAAATGTTGCTTGACTTGACGAGCGACATGTGCAGGAGCTCCATCGTGCTGATAGTACATCTGCATTCTAATATTTATAGGAACATCTTCTAGCAGGCCTTGTAATTCATTTTGTAAAAAATTGAGGTAGTTGCCTCCTGTGAGACGATTCTCCAAAATGATAGGGCCGATTAAATAACTGTCAACCATACACACCACACGTTTACAGAAAACCGATGTTGAAAATTTCTTTCGACTGTTGCGTGGGGATTTTCATCAGATCATACATGAGAGTTACGAGTGTTGTTAATGCCATCACGGGTAAATGTAGCTTCATCCGTAAAGAGTATACTCGATACATTACGATGATTATTATTTATCCACCGACAAAATTCCGTACGGTTAGCGTAATCCCCTGGTTGTAGGTGCTGTACTCTCTGAACGTGATAAGGATATAAGCCTTGCTCGTGTAGCGTGTTCATCACTCTTTTTTGTGGAATTGCCAATTGTGTGGCAATTCTCCGTGAGCTAGTAGTTGCATCTTCTTCTACTAGATGCAGAATATTTTCTACTTCTACAAAATCTTGTCGAGTAACGCGCTCAGATGTTATGTTAGCACTGGGAAGCTTACCAGTCTCGCACAATTTGTTGAAAACCCTAATAAAAATGTTTTTATCAGGATGTCTTTGGTGTGGAAAACGTTCACGATATTCTTCAACAGCAGCTGTAGCATTTCCATTACAGAAACCATATACAAACACCATGTTTGCATATTCTAAATTTGAATAAGTATGTGGCATTTTGCAACACTAACAATCACATTAATTCGAACTTAAACGTTCAGTTACTGTTCACCGTACACTGACAGTTCATCAAAACGTCAGAATTATCAAATGTTTATAAACCTCGAACATGGCATACTTTGATAATGTTAAAATTCAGATAGAAGTGGAAAGCTAGATGAACATTTTTAATTACGCCATAACTTGAAAACAAATGAAAATCGGATAAGAACAAATGAGTTTTTTTACATTATTTTCACATGTATAATAGACTCCTAGAGCTTGGTGCGCTCCTCCCGACTCACCCTGTATATATACATACAAACATAAACAAAATAATTTTAAACTACATACTAAATTTGAATAAGTTTAAAATACAGAATTTCAAATTATACATGGCAAATTACAATTTACAGATATTGTTTGACTTTATTAAGAAAACATTCTTACTATTTTACAACAGTCAGAATTAAGTTTAAAAAATCTTTTTTCTTCGACAATGTTTGCGCACGTGAAAAACTTAGGCCTAATTATTTAATTACATATTAATAATTTAGATAATTTAGATTTTTGTTACACATTACTGCATGCCAATTATTGATCGTTTAAATAAGTACAAATATATTTCTAGTTGATTATACGCTTTCAAACCGACGAAATGTTATGTTAATTAATGCAATTATTTTTTCGTTTCGTGGGTAATTGGTATCAAGTTTTCGGCGTTGTGATAATTAGAGCATGGAAATATTTAAGACTAAGCGGTTGCAATTAATTAGAACCAACCACGTACTTTGAACATGATCTACAAATATTGAAAGTAACAATGACTGGAAATATTTCCATTTTATTGTGCAATATTGGTCAAAATGAAAATAAATAAAATTATATGTACAAATATCTTTATTGAGACAAATATATTTTTACAAACATTGAATATATACACTAAAATAACGGTTTGTCTATCCTGGGTTATCGATCCATCCTCTTAATTTTTTGTCGCATATTTAAATAACACCCTGTATATATGAAATCACAATATTTTCATATAACAATATTATTTCTTTTCGGCGTCATAACATACAAGAAGGTTATTAATTCAATACAAGGACGCTGTAAAAATTAATCACAAACTCTGTATCCCGATTGATAATTGCTCGCAGTCGAGCAGCATAAACGCCCTGCACACGTAAATGTCTTCCTACAAGCCAATGGCAATTCCTGAGTAAGGACGTCCTCAAGTTCCGGATTTTTCAGCACTCAAGAATGAAGATCGGAGGCCACCGCGCCCGTACACCTGATCTCGATAAATCACCTTCACGCGAGGCTGTTTATGTAATTATATCGAAAGAAATTATACAATTTTGTGGAATTCGAGATTTATTTTATACATGTTTCACCGATGTTTCATCTATATAAAGCCTGAATCGTTACTTAATGGTTATCTATTACAATTGATGAAATATATTTATTGCTTTTTTATCACTGTTTATAAATTTTATTACACGACAAAATTAGCAAAAGTACAATAAATAGAATAAATGGGTTTTGAGTTCACGTGAAGTGTTAGTATCAATAATAACACACGAGTTTTTCCTTACTTCACTTTTTATTTAACACGTTAGATGTACATTTCGACCACAAAGTGGTCATTATCAATAACAACTAAATTCTATCTTATTCTAAGAGTCTGGTTTAGATACGTGGATGATGTTATAGCAATAGTCAAAACAAACACAGACATTAACGAATTAACTTCAAATTTAAATAATATTTATGACAGCATCAATTTTACTCACGAAAAAGAAAACAATAATGAAATTCCTTTCCTCGATTTACTTTTAATAAATAATAAAAATAATAATACAATAGAGTTTGATATTTATAGAAAAAACACACACACTTTTAATTACATACATTCTTCTTCCTCATCACCGTTTAAACATAAAATGTCAACTTTCAATAGTATGATACATAGAGCTATAAACGTACCTTTAACAAAAGAGAGGAGAGAGAAGGAATTCAATTTAATCAAAAATATTGCTATATCATTAGAATACAACATAACAACAATTAATAAATTAATAGACAAATTCACGAGAAACAACAAAATCAAATCAATCACCACCCTCACTCCATCGAAGGACACCAACTCGAAAAAGTTTGTAAAATTCATTTACCATCCGTCAATCCACAATAAAATAAACAGCTTATTGAATAAATTTAATATTTCTCCCGCCTTCTACAGTAACAATAAATTAAAAACCCTACTAGGAAACACCTTTCCAAAAACAGATGATTTACAACAGTCTGGAATTTATTCAATAAGTTGCAATAATTGCAATAAAATGTATGTAGGACAAACACAAAGAAATATATTAAAAAGATACAAAGAACATCAGTATTATCTGAAAATTCAAAACCCAGACAAATCAGCGATAGCCCATCATGCCATAAATACAGGACATACATTTTCGTTAAATAATTTAAAACTCTTAAAACAGTCAAGTAAATATCAGTTAAACATGCTTGAGTCCATACAAATGTACAAATTTAAAGATGTTTTGTTAAATTTCGATGTAAGCCCCTTAGATAATCCATTATTACACCTACTACCAAAAACAACCCGACACAAATAATCCCTAACAATGCACAACCCTCATAATCACCTTAATTACCTTTCGGTTTTTCCGCTAATCCCCCTGTTAGTATATATACCGCGCTTAGAATAAGATAGAATTTAGTTGTTATTGATAATGACCACTTTGTGGTCGAAATGTACATCTAACGTGTTAAATAAAAAGTGAAGTAAGGAAAAACTCGTGTGTTATTATTGATACAATAAATAGGTTTATTTTCTTTAGGTATAAACCATTGTACAGGTAAATGAATCATTAAATACATTAAATAAAAAGAAAACAAATTAAACAAAAATGATTTTTATTTAATTTATTTAAATAATTGTGATCAAGAGTGTAAATACCTAGTCAAATAAAAAGAATTTGAATATATTTAATAAATTATTTCCACTTTAGCTAATGTGACATTTTGGCTTACGTTATATAAGTACTTTAAAACAAATGTAGATTAAAACAACTACTTGTCGGGTAAGTACCCCGCCAGACATTGAATTACATAATGGACACTTCCTGTTGCATAACAATAACTACATAATGCAACAATTTTTGATACGAGAATATTTAATGTAAAGAGCAAAAAACGTTACTTAATATAAGGACATTAAGCAGACACGTATTTCGAGATCTAACCCTCGTCAGTACAGATCTGCCTTACAACTATTTATTATATATTATATTCAATTTATTGCAACAATAGAATATTTATACACTTGGTTACAGTTATTTCAATAAATTAAATAAAAATAATTAGAAAATAATTTTTAAATTATGTCCTCTTTAGCTTGTGTTATTGTGTTTTTATTAAATTTGTCATGTAATAAAATTAATACTATTTATTAATTTTATGACACGACAAAATGAATAAAACACAATAAAAATATTTAATTTATCTATGTAATGGCTTATCGCAGACAAATATCTTAAGAAATAATACTTATTGCTTAAAATATTATCTAAAAATGTGAAAATTTGGAAGTATATAAACAATAGAGTACTGTTGTTTCATTGTTAATATACTTCTATTTACTTGTTAATTTATATGTATTGCTTTAGCGGTGATTTTAATTATTTACAGTCTGTAACTATTTTTTGTAAAATATTTTCATTATTGTTATTGTGTTTATGGATTCTGATTGGAAAACTCAATGGTTATTCTTGATCAAGGAGTCTAAATTTTATCAAATCATTTGAATATATTGTTGTATTTTGTAATTACAGATTGTCATTAATTGTAAAAATGTGATTTTCCGTAAATAAAGAATTAATTAATTATACTTAATTTTATGTTTGTAAATTTATGTTTAAAATATAATTAAATAATGTGGTTTTGTATTATAAAAATAGTAATGATAGGTAAAGACTAACATTTTTGTGTTTTTAAAAATGTAAACATAATTTGTATTTCTTATTCATGTTATTATTCTAATAATTTCACAGTTTAAGAAAATTAATACTCCTTATTTTATGGCATCGTTGATACCTAAGACATAAATCCATGATTAAATAACATCATTAATCATAATAGAAAAATGTTCGGCGGGGTATTTGCCCGAAAAGAAGTTATTTCAATGTATGTTTATCAATTTCAAGGCTTACGTTATGTAAGTGCAAAAAAAAAATGCAGTAGCTAAAGTCAAAGTTATTAATTGTGTAAATTAATTATTAATTTAATTGTGTAATTCATTTTTTTTTGTATTTTAATTTAACGTTAATAATATTCTTTGTCTATGCTGTGGTTAGTGAAGCAATCGCAACGGAATTAAATATACAAAATGTTTAAAATCATAAGTATAATTATAAGTATAGACTGGCATATGTTAATGAGTAACTATAAGTATAGAGTTATATTTTGTTATACTTTGTAACTATTTTTATTAAATTACATATTTTACAATGTTCGTATAAGTTATACAAATACAGTAAAAAGTGTTTAATTTATTTAAAAAAACATATCTTGTCTTCTTATTTAATCACACTAATTATTTTAAATTGCTATTTTGGTTTTCAATATGTAAATACCTTGAATGTTGAAAATGTTTTAATATAATTGTAAATATTTTGTATTTGTATATATATATAATCTAAAATCCCCATCTACCATAATGGTGGTGTAGGGGATTTTGTATTTGTAAATATATAATTGAAATAAAAATAAAATGACGCAATACTGTGTATTATTATTGAATCATAATGACTTTGAAACTGAATAAAATTCTATGTTTTGAAAGTACCTTTCATTATTCTTATTCCGGCGTTGTAGTATATGCAACTTTATTTACACAAACGTTAACGTTTTCCATATATAATAAACCCATTTTTTTAATTCAAAAATTATTTTAAAATTATTATAACATACAGTGTCTGCATTTCATAAGGAGCCGTCCTAAATAACTTTGTAACCAATGACAATAAATTTATGGAAAAAATATGTCAATTATGTATGTATATGTATTAACGATAGGAAAAATACTGTTATTTCATCTTTAGTTTGTTTTTTAATAATAATCTTCCTTCTTTTTCAAACGGAGTTTGAAATGGAAACGAAAAATACTATTAAAAAAATTAAATAATTGGTTCACTTGTTTTAGAGAGAGACAGTGTTAATTTCAAATAAAGCTCAATTGGACAAAAAATATGTTTAAGGAAGAAGAAGAAAAAAAGCACGTCAACTATATTTTAAGGGATACTTTAAAAATCTTTAAAAATACTGTTATTTTTTTAATTACCAAGATTCTCGTAGTTTATAATTTTTAATTAAGGCTGCTTTTCTTAGAAACATGCAGTGTGTGTGAAAGTAAAAATTAAAAACAGAATTTTCGACCCTCTCTGTAATACTAAAATTGACATATTTTTTGCTTAAAATTATATCTCCGCTACTATGGAATGGCTATAGACCGTAGGTCTTTCTGCTAATGATTTTTATTTTCTTGCGCGTTAATTTTTTTAGACAGAAAATATTTATTTATTTTATATTGCATTAGATTATATAGAATGTATTTTTTTATCAGATAATAAGATTTAGTAGTAATAATTTTCTTTCTTTGCTGGCGTTGTGAAGAATTGAAAAAATCTTTATTGAAGGTGGTTTTCTTCTTTCAAATGATTGGCATATGTTAATGTGTTCATATTATTTAGGAATGCTTTGTGATATTCATTAATTCTTTCCTCAAATTCTTTCCATGTTTGATCGAAGTATTTCTTGGGGACACAAAAAAATTAAACTGATAAACTCTACAGTGTTCCGTTTTGCCTTTACTATTTTTTATTATTTTTGAAAGTGCTCTACAGTTTACCATAAATTCCATAGCATGGTACCATTTATTTTACAAAAATCAACTATTCTCCCTTTCACAACATCAGCCTCCAATATACATAATATCAAGAAATGCACATAAAATAACAAAAACAAGTATCACTTTTTTTCTTTATATAAGAAAATTGATCGTGTACAGTTAAAATTCGGCAATCCATATTTTAACTCATTTCTCAAATTCCATGAGTTTCTTCTGAATTTTTAGAACAAAATTATTTATCCGATTTCATAAAAACGAATACAAAACTTAGACACCCAATGAATTCCCTACATAATCTATTAAATGATGTCTGGGAAATCACTCAATAACCGTAATTTGCTAATGAATAAAACACATACTTCCACAATGTATAAAGAGCTATTAGCACTCAAATATTGATTGCTAGTAGCCCTTTGAAGCTTTGCCATTGAAAGTAATCGTTTTATAATAAAATAAAGCAAAATTAATTCCATCGCATGTTTTGGATCCATCCGTATAAATTTAAATTATAATAGAAAATTTGCATCATAATATTTTTAAATATTTTAATATTTTTAACATCAATATTAGTCCCTTATTTCTATATTTATTATGGAGAAAATAACAAATATTTAATTAAAACATAGTAATCATACAACAAAAAGCAAAATAGAGGATCCTTCAGAATAATAATTAAACCTCTCATTTAATACATACAATATTTTTTTAAGCTAAAGAATTTTATTCATTAAATATTGATAAAGCCCATCAACAATATTTCACGGATGCACCAAACAAAATTTCAATTAATTCACTGCAAAAACATATTTTTCTCGCGCCTGTTATTAGCTGTTCCATTATTTATGACAATTCCATAGCGTTGTGAGGTACAACGTGTTAATTAATTCAGCTGTCCTTAGAGGCACGTAAACCATAAATCGAGATGAATCGGAATTTATGTGTGTGGAGTTGAACACGCCGTGCGAAAGGTGTTAAAATTTCACAGGCGGGCGCTTATTGTGGATTGCATTTAAGTCATGTCAAAAATACTTTGGATGTGTATTCTTGTAATGACAATTTCAATAACAACTTTTAAATTCAAATTAAAACATATCTATAAAACTATACGAATTTAAATTATTTTATTATTAATTAAAGCTGATAATTATTAAAAACACATATTAATTCAATATTAATTGTAATTTTAGTTGAATTTTTGGGTGATAATTATTTATATGTTTAATTAATTTCTCACTTGACCCGTGGTGAAACATTTTTGAATTAATTCAGGATGATTTAATTGAAATTAAAACACTTCGTTTGTCTCACTTATTTATATTTTCTCCAACTAATTTCGACCATTGGTCATCTTCAGGGAGGAATGTTCCCCCTATAAATAAGTGAAACAAACCAAGTGTTTTAATTTCAATTAAATAATCCTGAATATATAATTATTTGTTGTTATAATCGTTAAAACTCATTCAGTAAGCATAAGTGCTAGGTATAGTGACTTATAATTATTGATGGGTTTGCAATTAATGGTTAAATATTGGAACAAATTGCAGACCCATAATGCTGAATTCTTAGAATTCATTTAACAACAACATTGGGCAAGTATTTATGTATTTGATAAGCAATTGTGTGTACAGAAAAGGACAGTATTAAATAAATCGTCGTATAGAGTAGTTGAATCCAAAATATAGAAATTATTATTGCTCCCATGTGAATCTCCCAAAACCCAACATTACATAGGAATGATGCTTTGAAGCTGGATATATTTTCCAATGAATGCGTTTATCAGCGAGGATTTTATTGCCAGCAATTGAATGGATTCTTTGAATAAATACTTTAGAATCATATTGGTTTTAGATACTATACCAAAAAATTTAAGCGAGGTTATCTCTTCAATTGAATGGATATTTTAGTATTAAGTAAAAATAACTTTATTTAAAATTCACCAACAGGAGCCTAAATTTATTTTTACGCATTCCAAAGAATGGCATAACAACATCAATAAAATTACTGGAATCGCACCAATTCAGTGAAATGTTTACCGAAAAAAGCACGCAGACTACAATGATCGCACATCTTGAATAACAATAAACCGGCCTCCCCGATTTTGCCGATCCAGATCGCAGATAACAGAAAACACCGAAGAGACGCAAAAATCTCGCCTCGGCGAATCTCACACACGCCTTTCCCACACACACGCAAGCTGCATGCGAGTAATCAATTCGTCACCAAAAGACCAAAAGTCGTGTCCAAGTTAATAATCCTCTTTTTGGTCCACGCCGGTACGTTGAACCAGAAACGTTTTATCGGCGGCGATGCACGCAGGCCGATTCAATTTGGTGGCATTGTGTCCGGCCTCCGAGATCCGAGATCCCGTGGAATGTCTATTATCTAATGGGCGAGCTTCTGGTGCGTTGATGGCCATTTAATAAAAGCATCGCGTCTCAATGCTCCGTAATGGCTCGCCACTTGCATAATTCGACTTTAATAACATACCGCATCAAAGGCGGATAATCAAATTTCTCCGGTAATTTGTTTTTCTACGTTTTCCTCTTACAAGGTTCAATACCTCGGGTATTAACGATTATTTCCTTTTCTTTGACTTTGTATTTTATTAAAATCAACTGACATATAATGAATTGAGACTAGATTTCAACATAGTGATAAACAACATATTTGCCCCTATGAAGAAAAAATAATAAAAAAAGCTACTACTATATCTTTATTATCTTGGTAAATTAATACATTGTATATAGTCTAACATAATAAAATAAATATTTTCATAATATTAAAAAAATATATTTCATGGTGAAATGTATTATATCTATTAATATTTAATAATTTCCTCTGTTGTATATATATATATATATATATATATATATATATATATATTTGTTTGTTTGTATGAATTTATATTCTAATTTGATTTGTTCTGTAATTGGATTAACCTTTGAACAATAAAGATATTATTATTATTATTATTAGCCTGTTCAAAGCAGTCGCGTATTCTTAGGACAATAATGGAGTTAATGCACCTTTCGCAACAACCACCCAATTAAAGCTCCAAGAAATCCCTAAATGTTTCATAAGCTTTTCGTGTTTTCAGGTGCAATTGCCAAATTTTGAACCAAAACTCGTTTACAAGGGATGGTGGCAGCCAGTTTCAAAGATTCATATAACCTCTCTTCCACAACTGGATGGGCTAAATACCCTATTAGTTCAAAGGATCCTTAAAATATTATTGCTTATTTTCATTCTTAATAAAACTAAATAAAATTTAAGCACAGGCAGGAGTAGGAATATATTTTTCTAACATGAAAATCGGAAGAGAAGTCTCATATTTGCATAACAAAAAAATATAGAAAGTATTTACTTAATATGTTTCGTAATTAGGCTTGTGCAAAAAACAGTATACACACCTCATGAGAGTTCTATTTTTTTTGCTTAGCGTCCCCAGTCTTCAAATTGCATGAAAAGTCATATATTTCTCCTTTTCAACGTAAAATATATAATTATTTGAGTACTAGGCTTTCCTAAAGTTGTTAAGAAAAAAACACCAAAAACCTCCCTTCATACATTTTATTCAACACAAGATGCATAATTAATAAATTTAGTTCTACCATAAACATCAAGAGTACGGATAATTTGTGATGGCCATTTCGGTTATTAAATTTGTTAACCAAATGTATATTTCAGTAACAAAGTGACCATTAATTTGAAATTATATTGACACCTATTGCTTTAAAGAATGGACAGATTTCAGAGTTTTAAAAAAACTTGTTTTAAGAAAGAATCCATATGTGTTTAAACTAGAAGTTCCTTCCTGCTTCCCACACAAGTGGTTCCTCATGAAGCAAGGCTGTGTAGGAAATTTAATCGCGAATGAGATATTTGGCAGGATTTGTAATCGAAAGAAATATTATTAATATATGCAAGGTGGTTAGAAAAACGTGAAATAGGTGTGATAATCTTTAGTTAGAGTGGTTCATTGATTAATTTCTAACACAATATTTCAGGAAAAAAAAAGTATTTTTGTTTTAAATAAAAATTAAAAATAAAACAAATCTAGTACGTATCATATTTGAAATATATACCCAAAGGTTAGACATGAAAACACATAGTAGTCAGATTGTAATAGAAAAAAAAATATATTCACTTAGTCACAGTTATTTCAATAAATTAAATAAAAAGAATTTTCGAATATAAAAATTAAGAAATTTGAACAAATTTATAATGTTTTTAGTTGCATTAAAATAGATCTGACTACATTAAATAAGGAATGGAGGTAGTGTTGTAGATACGGTCTCTTGAGGGTCTATTCTGCAGGGAACTATCATGAAGGCGTATTAGGTGAGATGGAGTATTTAAGGGATTGCATTTGTAGTAGGCCTCCTGGTCAAATACTTAATATTTTTTTTAATATCGAGGAAGAGTTTTTTTAATACAAAATATAATAAATATACAAAATCAAATATATAATTTATATCTGTTAATTGGCTTTCCGCCTGTTTTTTCTTGTTTATGTGCTTGTCATTGTAGAGTACGTTCGTTATTTAACTGTCATTAATGCGGTGAAGTGATGCAGCGAATTCATGAAGAATTATAATCGGAAGATATTTGTTTGTGAGTACGCGAAGTTTCTTGATATAATATAATAATATGTTATTCCTTTCTTCACTTTTGTATTTTTAATACTAAATGTATATTTCGAGCACAATGTGCTCAATATGATAAATGTGCTTCAAATGTACATTTAGTGTTAAAAAGACAAAAGTGAACAAAGGAATAAAATATTATTAAATTATAATTATAATAGGATTTTATGAAATAAATATGAATAAAATATTAAAAATCAACCAATAAAACACAGATTAGATTGAATAATTTTAAATTCTCGACTAGTTTCGGGTTATTAGACCATTTTCAAGAGAATTTAAAATTTGTTTTATTAAAATTATAAAAAAATTAATAAAACAAATTTAATTTGAATTTAAAATTTGTTTTGTTAAAATTATAAAAAAAAATAATAAAACAAATTTTTAATTTTCTTGAAAATGGGCTAATAACCCGAAACTAGCCGAGAATTTAAAGTTATTCAATCTAATCTGTGTCTTATTGGTCGATTTTTAATATTTTATTCATATTTATTTCATACAATATGAACTACCAATGTCTAAATATTAAAACCATTAAGAATAGGATTTGTTTTTCTTTATTTTAACTGCTTCATTTTTTAAAAATATAGTTTTAAATCTTTATAGTTCTAAATCATTCGTCCTCCTTCGCTGCTCTTGCCCGGCCTGGGCTTGTTGATCTTATTCTTAGCCTATTCTTTGGGACATGGTTTTCTTAGAGGATACCTTAATTCAAGATTTCCTCAAGCAGTTGTAGGTACACGAATCTAGGAATACGTTAAACATTATATTCAAATGAAATGATATAAATATTTTTAATGGTCTTTGAATTTTTGTTCATATTAACCAGTCTAATTGCTTAGACGCAGACACTAAGAATTGTCGAGAAATTTCTCAGTAATAGGCCTTCAATGGCTTGTGAAAAATTAGGCGAAAACAACTTTGGCCCCAAACACACAGTTTTAAGGGGCCTCGTAAGGGCTTCTTTCTATAAAAAATAAATATAACAATAAAAAATTACAGGGTTTATTAGAAACCTTTATTTAGTAAAATCACTAATTTTATTTTTCTTTCTATAAAAAATAAATTTTAACAATAAAAAATTACAGGGTTTATTAGAAACCTTTCTTTCGTAAAATCACTTAATATTTATTTAGATAAATTACCATTCACTAAAATTTATTGAATTTTAAAATAATAATATTTTGATGCGTATTATTTTTATTTTGTCGTAATTTGTGATTGGTAATTTACCTTTTTTTATACATATGTTTTGTAATCTTTTTAGAGCGTCACACTGTTCTTATAAAATTTTTAATATGTAATTATAATTGTAATTTGGAAATGGAGATTCCGTTAATAAAGTAAATTGAAATTGAAAAAGTCAATTTGCGTGTATTTTACGGATAAATCAAATATCCGCAAATTGATTTAATTTTCGCAGTCTCGTCCTTGCATTTCCCTTTTAGTCAATTCTAATGTACAGCTAAATAAATTAACATATTTTCCAAATTAATTACAAAACCAATTTTTATAACAACCATTAAATTAATTACAAAATAATTATTAACATTTCACCGCGAAACGATTAAGCCGCAATTTAATTTCATGCACCTCAAAGTTCAATCCATCTTTCACATCGAATTTATTATGGCGAATCGCTATCTTGAACTTTACTGAATAATGTATGCTCCCGAGTGTACATTTCGTTATTATATATCTGCCCAGAGTTGAATAAAACACAACATGCAGGCAACTTTGCGATAATTTTATTGATCGTTGCATTCTATATATGGCGGTTTTATATATTTAATTTGGTCCGTGCAAGGTCGACGCTTATTCAAAAACCGATATTAAATGCAACAATAATAATATGTCGTTTAGTAATCTGATATGCTATAAATGGATGGGATGAAGTGTTTTTACATGTAATTTAAAGGTGTTTTTATTTATTATGGTTTTGAGGAATTTTTGGGTTAATTTTGAGGAAATAATAATGCGGACTGTATCCCTCGAATTCCAAAAATCACTCCAAAATATATAACATACATCATTTTTTTTTTACGAAATCATTAATACACTTCAAAACAGTTCTGCGCAGCAAGGGCTTTTCTATTGCACATCATCATAAATTGAAGACAGGATAGAAAGACCTCTGGTCAATATCCCAGGATAGACGAACACTTTCATTTTATAAATAGAAAAGAGTATTCATTCATTTGGTCACAGTTATTTAAATAAATTAAATAAAAATTATTTGAAAAATAATTAATAAATTATTTCCACATTTAACTCTGTGACTTTTGACTTACATTACGTAAGTACGTTAAAAAAATGCACATCGAAACAACTACTTCTAAAACCTCAAAGCTAGCGTTAAGAGCAGAGCTCGACACTTATTATTTATATGTATGATAGAATTATACCCCTACACCACCATTATGGTAGATGGGGATTTTAGATTATATATATATATATTATAGAATTATATAATGTAACACTCAGAAATAAAGATATTCAATGTGTAATAAGAATTTGAAAATAATTAATGATTTTCTGCTTAGCTAGCTACTGTGATAATTTGACTTAAATTGCGTAAGTTTATTTTATCATGTATACTTAATGTTAATGCTTGTAAAAATGTATGTAATTGTCTGAATACAGATATTTGTATGTAATAATGGGGAATTAAATGAATATATATTTTTATTTAAATCTCCATACAATTACATGAAACAATATGTTTTGAATGTTTAAATGGAATACATTATATTCTAAACATTTTAATATTCTTTAATAACTATCAAAATAAGACAAAATATGCAAGTAGCGGAAAGATCAGCCCTCAGACTGCTAACAAAATTAAGACACCCCCAAAACCCGCCCCATAATCCATTAAACACACTCCTATATGAACAAAAAATATCTTTCCTTTTGGACAACGTGTCACAGTCTTCTCCCAAAAATGTTCCCTAAATCCAACCACTCGCGATCTTCTACACACTTTATGAATCCCACGTACCCCAAACAGACAAGACAAGACCTATCCGTAAAAATCGCTCCACAACAATTTTTCAAATTTATCACTTCCTTTCAAGATATGACAGTTAATTTTCAAAAGACAGATTAACAATGGCGACCAACCACGAAATAATTTGCAAAAAAGACAAAAACAAAAAAATAATTGATTTAATTGTTAAATGAACATCGGCCATAAATCTTTCTGACACATGAATTATATTTATAATAATATACATAATATAACATAACATATATATATATATATATATATATATACAGAGAGGTTTTTTTATCAATATACATTAGGGAAAGTGTATACCTACAAAAAAACGCGAGTCAAACGCATTGAATCGATTAATGTGTGTATGTTTAGTTGATTATTTGGCATATGTGTATTTAGTTGCGTGTTATATGCAACTAAACAAACATACATCAATGCGTTCGACTCGGGCATTATGCAGGTACACATAGAGGAAATGTATACTGATAAAAAAAGCTCTCTGTATATATATATATATATATATATATGAATAAATTATTAAAACTTAACCACCAATAAAACACAGATTAGATTGAATAACTTTAAATTCTCGACTAGTTTCGGGTTATTAGCCCATTTTCAAGAGAATTTAAAGTTTAAAAACAAATTTTAAATAACCCGAAACTAGTCGAGAATTTAAAGTTATTCAATCTAATCTGTGTTTTATTGGTTGATTTTTAATAATTTATTCATATTTATTTCATACAATATGAACTACCAATGTCTAAATATTAAAACCAATAATTATATAAAAAATAAAATTCGGCGAACTGGCTATCAATCATTGATCTTTCCGCCTGGAACTTTTAATTTATTTTGATTTTGAAATATGTTTCTTTATTTAAAAAAAAAATGATATGGAATTTTTAGAATTTCAGAAAGAAAAAGAAATATTAAAGTGTCACACAATAATATAAAGAAAGAAATCATTGTTTGTGTTGTTAAAATTGAAAGCAATGAATATTATCATTAATAAAAAAAAAAACGGAAAAATGATTAGACAAAAGTTTATTTTAAGGAATTGATTTCAGTGATTTATGTTACAGCGCTGTTGTTGCCTTTTTGTTATTAGTCAGCGTTCTTTGTTACTCTTCTAATTAGTTTTGAGGAATTCCAGATTAATTATAGAAAGTAATAATGCGTAGTTTTCAGTATTATGATATGGAAACATAATTTCGTCATAAACATAGACTCAATAATACAAAGAAAGAAGAAAGGAAAATTATTATTCTAAAAAAATATTTTGATAAGAATTGTATTTTCTTTATATAGTGTTGAAAACAGTTTATAATTAGTTTCGATAATTAATACAAAAATCCTTGAAACAATTAATTTTTTATTATGTGTATTATTAATAATATAATCATTAATTAGATTAAAATTTAAATAAGTTGTTTACTTAATACATTCTTTTCTGTGAAATAAACCACGTGCTTAATGTTTAATATAATTTATACAGCAACTGACAAGGACAGACGCCTACAAAATCAGGCGGAAAGACCAATTGCCAGAAGAATTTATTTTTATGTTAGATATTTATTGTATTTATTTATTATTTTGTTAAAAATAATAATTTATATATATATATATATATAATTAATATAAAAAATGGGCTACCAAGTGATAAGTGAGAAATATCGTAATTAAGATTAATGAAATATAAAGAATTTGAAAATAATTAATAATTAATTATTAATCCCATTTGCTAATTAAGAGTTTATTTGAATTATGAATTCGTATATATATTGGTTTTGTTTAATTCGAGCTGTTCGCACAATTAGTGTGTTTATGAAGTAATTAATATTATAAGTGTTTTTTTTTTATTTTTTAGAAATATGAAAACATACAATTCGTATTGGAAATACAAGATCAGCGAAACTCTTTCTGGTGGCAAAAATTGGAACATCCTTCGGAATTCTTCGGTCTCCGTGTGTTTTGTCAGCTAACTAAAACACATACGTGGGTGGTCCGATAAGTATTTAGCCTATAAAAGAAAAACGAAAATTTTAGAAAAGTGGTGATTTATTTTTCAATATAATTTCCTTCTAACTCGATACAATTGACCCAGCGATGCTGCAACTACTTTAACCCCTCTGAAAAATGCGTTTTCTAACTTATGACTTCTCATTTGTACAATAAGATATAAATTGATATTTTATGGACAATTGTTAACATGCATTATATTAACACAACAATATTAATGAAAAGGTACAAGGTACTTATTAAAAATGTATAGAAAATATCAAAGCATACGCGAAATCTGAAACGAGTTAAAAAAATTTCCACTTTGGCGCCGTAATCTTTACTGTATTTTCCAATTACAAATGCATTAACTTTAATTCATTATTAAATAATAATTATATTATATTATATTATTTATAGGCAGAAAGACCTCTGGTCGATAGCCATTTAACAATTAATTAATTTTTGTGTGATATACATAATCAATGGTTGTTACCTTATTGTAAACTTAATTGTTAATAAAGATTGTTATATATACATTATTTATACACGTTGTCTTCTGAAATTTTTAATACATGCATATTGCAATAATAATCATGGCGACCAATAATAATAATCGAGATAGAATACAAACGCATTACTCATATTTAAATTTTCATGGGACAATGTGTATATTTCATTCAAGTATAAAAAACCTATTACTAGAGAAATAACTAGATGCTAATATTGAAAAAAAGCAATTACATATTTATAAATACATAAACAATACATTGTAACAATTGAATTACTCTATTTGGTTTTAATTAAATGGAATTCTCTTATTACGATCCAGCAATAAATTACAAAATCGACAAATTATTGATCATTAAAAAATCGCATAACTATAATCCTTATGCAAATTCGTTCAATTTGTAGCGAAATTAGGAATGAAAAGCCGCAATTAAGTTCGGCGTATAGGAAGTATAAGCTGATTTGCGTGCATACTATTAAGAAATTACATGCAATTTTATAAGCGGTCTCGATTCTAATTTGCGTCCAAATCATTTCGGCCTCGCCGTTTGATTGATTACATTCATGAAATTGTCTCGGGGACTTGAACAAATGAATATTGGCATAATTTATTATGGCGTATAACTGGTTGTTATTGCAATAAATATGTCTGTAGTGTAAATATAATTATGTTTGTAAAGAAATAGTTTCAGTGATTTATTGATTACTATAAAATAAGATTAATATATGTGAGGAATGGTATGGTACATTGATGATGTTATTAGTTTGGGTATTCAGTTTTATCATTAATCTCCTTCCTAAATAATTAAACCATTAATTATTTTATTTATATACTTTTTTTTATTTTTTCCATATGGGTATTTTTACTAGCCAATCGATGTGTGAGGATTTTCTTGACGAAACTCTATAATACGCTATTTATAAATAAAACAACAGTTTTTTTAAGTTTCACAAAATTTATTGTAGAGACACTGCTACAATTGCAGCAGAAGTAGGGAAATTAAAAAAAATGTTTTATTTACAAAAAGTATATTATTATTACTAATAATTTAAAAAAATGAAGGTTTTGAAAATAATTCACTTGATATTTTTTATCTATTTTTTTTATATTACTCGACTAATTTCGGCGTACATGCCATTATCAAGAGTGTAACATAAACAAATTAATAAGTAAAACAATACGAAGTGAATTATTTTCGAAACTTTTATTTTTTAAAATATCCACATTTAATGAAATGCTCAATCACTATTCATCTAGCGCATGGATAATATATAATATTATATACCTGATATTAATCATAATAAATTAAAGACGACGCAAGCGCGCAAAAGGTGGCGCTTGCGTCGTAAAACATTTTCAATAATAATTTAAAATAAATTAAAGACGACGCAAGCCCCACCATTTTCCTAATTTCAAGTGGCATCGTCCAAGGTAAATCGAGTAAAGGTATGCTGAATTGAATTGGAACAATTACAAATTATTATTCGATAAATGTAAAGTATAATAAAATTTAATTTTTGTATAATTTCAACAATGACATTTTTATTTTTTTTTTATGCATTTTGCTATAAGTTCAAAATATATAAAGAATAATACCAATATCCAAAGACACGTTTAATATATTAAAGGCAAATTACCGTAATAGTAATTATTGTATATCGCGTCGAAAAAAAAAATTGCGAAGATTTGAAATATCATAAAAAACGTTACTATACATTCTTTATAACTACTTAAAAACATAATAAATTTTATCACTCATTTGTTCAGTCCAATCATTTTGTTGCAGATTAGTCTCTAATTTTTTTTTATCAAATTAGTCTAATTTCATCACCTATCATTAAACGTCCACTCTTTGTTTAAACGAAACCACCTAAAAATTATCCCGACCGCAAATGACAAATCACGCAGGATGTTATTGTTTTACATCCTGGCGTGCTTTGTCATTTCTCGGCCCGCTCGGTGTAAATGACATGACGAAAAAAGCTAATGCGCGGCAGTGCGATTTCTTAATTGCGCTACTCACCACGGGTAATTGGGCTACCCGTAAGCTCACGGTATTTCCTATTACTTACGTTTCTCGTAAAGTGCCGACGTCAGACGTTTTAGCGATACCAAAGTTCATTAATACTGTCTCACCCGGATAATCTTGTCCTTCGAATTCTTCGTTGCACACCATTAATTAAAATAAAATAAAAATGGAAGCGGCGATCAAACGAAATAAAACAATTACCACGCTGCTTGGTTTTTGTATTATTTATGCGGATTATTTTAAAACAAACAATTTTTATTTGATATTAAATACATTTTTTTGTTTATGAAATAATAACTAAGTAAATATTTTTATTCGTGTAATTGAACATATATACAATCTTAATATTCCATCTTCGTCATTTTCAAGTAGTTTATAAATAATTATATTTACATGATATATTTATTATTTTTATCTGGTACCTCGTGGCTGCTTTGAGGAATACATTCGTCTACAAACTCTTCTATTTCCCTAATTTCATATGTTGGATATATGATACAGAAGATATGTCGAATGATTCTCTTCAATTACTTTTTTTAACCGGCCATCCTCTATAATTCCATGATCCTCTATAACACCATGATCTCATAGAGATACATTTCAAATGATACCAATAACTGTACATTCCAGCTAGGCGGGAATTATATTTACCAATAACTGTCTCCTCCAGTCAGACAGACAGGAATTATACCTAAATCGCTTAGTGAATTATGAATATTACCTAACACACAATTATAATCACAATTAGTTTGATAGTGTGACCAGGATAACGCCTGCAAGATTATTATTATTTGTTGCTCACCTAATTAACTTACACCGTTGACTTATTATTGTTTATTATTTTTTTATGAAATAAATTATTACAAAAACATAAAGAAGCATTTGTACATACAATATACAAATATCTTGATTCAGAATATTTTACAAATATTGAGTATACAGAGAGCTTTTTTTATCAGTATACATTTCCCCTATGTATACCTGCAAAATAAGTTAAGTTAAACATTGATGTGTGTATGTTTGGTTGCCTATAACACGCAACTGAACACACATATGCCAAATAATCAACTAAACATACACACATTAATCGGTTCAATGCGTTTGACTTGGTTTTTTTGCAGGTATACACTTCCCCTAATGTATACTGATAAAAAAACCTCCCTGTATACATTAAAATAAAGGTTTTTGTACATTTTTCTTTTCTTTTTTTAAATTTTAATACTAAATGTAGATTTCAATCAGGCAAATAAAAAAAATGAAGAAAAGTATATAAGTGTTTCTTTACTTTTAAATCAATCTTCACTCATCTTACAATCATATAATATATCATTACAATTTTATTATTTTTGTTATGAGACTTAAATAATATATGCAAACATCTTTATTTGTGAAATTGAAATAGTATATAAACAATACGTTAGAAAACCATTACATTACTATATTATACATAATAAATTTAACAAATTGGCTATCAACCAGTGGTCTTTCAGCCTTAAATAGTTATTTATTAATGTTTATTTTATTTTAAATGGAAATAAAAAAATTCTGTTTCGTTTGCATTTTTTGCATTCTGAACAACTTTCATAAAAAAAAAACAATTGTGATTTTTTAAATCCATTTTTATGTTAAAATATCTTTTATTGGAGACTTTACAGAAATCGTAACATAAACGTCTGCGGGTTATTCCAGTAGATTATTAATAAATAAACTGGATTTAACAGAACACTTACTCTTAAAACGAATTAATCGGACGTGCGTTTGAAAACAGGTTCCGAAAATAAATTTAACGGGCTTTTCAGTGCCACTAACGACGCTGATAATGACAAAAATTACAGTTACCGCAACATTTAAGCGAGTTATTTATAATCACGAGACAAGATCTATTAACAATGATTGTTACATATAATTCCAAGCATGGACTCGTTTTTATTTGGCTTTGTTTATGTTACTAGTTTTAAATGTCGTTTCATTTATTTTCCGAATTCTGATAATTTAATTGGAATTTTAATAGTAGAAATTTTTATGAGAAAGAGGGAAAAAGATAATCTTAATTTACAGAAACATAATAATATATATCTTTAAGTAATAGAATTGTTTAAATTATATGATTTTGTTATTTTACGTAAAACATTATTATCTTGTTCTGGAATTGGCTATTGACCTCACATCTTTCCGCCTATATAGAATAATTATATATAAATTTCATTTTTTATATGGATATAAATTAACTTTACTGGTCCAAAACTTGATTTTGTAAAAATAAATTCAGCTAATACGTAAAGAAAATACAATATACAGGGTGGGCCACGATAACGGCCATTACATTTTTCGGGGTTCCTAATTCCGGAAAAGAAGACAAAAATCTACATAGCATGATTGTATACAAAAATTTTTGCACAATCGAGTAATTCCTCTTTTTCTCTCCTTAGATTCTAGCGTCTCCAGGATGTTGAAAGTAGGTCCTGGTGTCCTTGATCTATCCTTCTTTGTATCCAGCTAGTGATGAAATATACGTAATCCAAATTCTTGGTGTTAGAATATCGAGTTATTGAACCAGAGAAGGCATCGGTTGAAGAGCTGGTAATTCTTGTAGATTTAATTTTTTCATATTGACGGTTATTCCATTGAAGTTCGATTTTTCGAAATTAATATGTGGGTTGTCTATAAGCATTGGAATTAGAAAAACGTAAACTAAAATTAAGAATATTCTGCAAACTTGTTATCGACCATCCGTTTTGCCACCAGGATTTATTCGATAATTATGATAATTATGACGTTACAATAGTTTGTTTTCCCCAGAAATTATTTGTTAATTAATTCTTCTATTTTGTTTCATTAAGAGAATGATAATATTATTGCAGGAAAAAAAATCTTTCATATATTTCACTTATATGTTTTATTTTTCCACATAGTGAACTAGAAAAAGCAATAAGTGACACATACAAAGAGATTTTTCCACATAGATATTGCTTAGAATTATTTTCAATTATATCCCATTTAATTTAATTTTTGTATTTAATTTTAAATAATTTTAGAAATGAATTATAAGAGTTATTCATATTTATTGAAGCTATATCTATCAGAATATTTAAATTCAACAATAAAAATTTTCCTATCTTATTTTTAACTTGCACCGTTTCGTGTTACGACTAAATTATATTTTGTTATCACAAATCTGAAAATTTCCCATCATTAATTACTATTACGAAAATTCTTTGAAACTAATTTTACTGATAAACCAAACACGTTTTATTATGGAAATATTAATAAAAACATATTTCTAAAAATAAACATAACGGATTTATAAAAAAATTATTTCTACGAATCACAATAACGGAATTTACACACTTTCATTTTATTTTAATTAATATACAGGGTGTCTCAGACATGACTCCCCAGGGCCTATTACTTTCTTATTTTTAAAGATAAAAATATAAAATTTTATGTATCCTAAAATACTATTCAGGGTATCTCAGACTTGACTCCCTAGGTCTATAACCTTCTTATTTTTAGAAGTATAAAACTCTCTGTATCTTTAAATGGGAGCAAATTCTGTTTAAAATGATAAGTATAACATTTTCAAAATGTCTGCTCATATTGTTCAACTTGTTTTTTTTTTGTTTCAAATGACACTGGAGTTATTTTTTCCATATTATAATAGTATTTTTCATTCTATTTATAACCATGTAAAGCAATATGATGTTTTTACAACCTTGCAGCTATTCTCACATTCTTCTTGCACAAATCATAAAGAAGTATCATGTCGAGTTAATGAGAGTTTCTGTAATTCATTTTTCTTATAACATTAGACAAGGTGCAACATGTTTTGAAAAGAACAATTGTGCAATATTAATAAAAACATATTTCTAAAAATAGACATTTTCATCATTCTGTGAGTCAAATATTTCATGGCCAACTAAAAAAATCATTTCTTTTCTAATGTAACAACCATATTGGTTTACATGGTTGTAAAGATAATAAAAAATACTAATATAATAACGAAAAAGCAAGTCCAGTGCCATTTGAAGAAATAAAATTGAACATCACTGTCAAAATATAAGCAGATATTTCTGAAAATTTTATTCTTATCATTTCAAAGAGAATTTGCTCCCATTTAAAGATACAAAGGGTTTTATAATTTTAAAAATATGAAGGTTATAGACCCTGGGAGTCAAGTCTGAGATACCCTGTATAGTATTTTAGAATACATAAAATTCATTTTTAGAAGATATAAGATGAACAAAAAAAGCTAGGAGAAGCTATTACATAATGAAACAATTATTAATATTAATAATAATAATAAATTTATTTACGGTATCTCCTTTTTACAAAACATATGCAACAAAAATCAATATTACAACTAAATATATAAATGTATGTAAATGATATACAAACTGAAATGTAATTATAAGCTGACAGTGAATAATAATTAGTTATATTTATATTATATTCTTTTCTTCACTTCTATTTCATATATTATATGTACATTTAAATAATTATTTTAAAATAATTTTTAATATTTAATATAATTGAAAATTAACCATTTTGATTCAATTTTATAGTAAGCAGACGTTATATATAATACTTTTTTCTATTTATGATTTTGAGATGTCTTAAATTTATTTTATTAATCGAATAAAGTTTTAATTTTTCAATTTTTTTTATTTACTAAAATAAAATTAAGACACCACAAAATCACAAATAGAAAAATATTCCTTAAAACCAATTCAGTATTTCCGAAAACATTGTGTAAGTTTTACATTCAATTTATACATATTTTTTTCAGTAAGCGTATTATTAATATAAAATAGAAATTGTCATTTCTAAAATATTAGTGCAGTTTCTTAAGACAAAATCGCATTACACCCAATTTATTTGTCTTTATATAACACACCCAAATTAGCAAACGAACAGTATTTCAAATCAAACCAAGGCCAATTATATAACCACCTCAATTATTAAATTTCACGCAATTGCGAATAAATTAAACAAAATAACGCTCATTCCAATCGACATTCGTATTCACCTGATTAGGTATTACCTTCTGCATTAAAATGTAATAAATAAATTGCGAATCAACAGGTGTTCCGATTAAATCAAGAATGCTTAATTTCTCCGAGTATTTGATATAAAAGAGCAGGTGATACGATTAAGCGCAATAAGTCATGTTCGTGGGATTTATAGAAAAAAGGAGAGATCATTGTCACACCTTTTGAGGTGTATTCGAAAATAGGACAGGAATGTGTTTCGCGCAAGGTTCGAGTTATTTTTGTTGTTGTTGTTTCATTTCCAGGATGGATAAATTGGTTTCTTTAGTGCTAGTGTTCAGATTGTATCGGGTTAGCGGTATGCGGGAATTTTCATAATTTGCCACTTGCGAGATTGCACCTGATTTTATCTCGGCGATTGCTTTACATTTTGACGCCGGTAGCTTTATTAAGGGAGAGCGTATTCTGCAATTTCCATTATAAGTGAGTGCGGTTGAGAAGAAAAAAAAAGGAAGTTCCTTCAACATTAACTACTAAGCTCCTACACATAATGTATAAATCGTTTGGATGAATCATGCTCTATTTTTTTTATTGCATGAATCAGAATATTTTCCTTCTTTTATTTTTTTCTTAATTCGTGAAACTTGTTTCAATGGATTACTTCTATTTAAGGGTAATTACACACTCTTATCTGTTTATCTATGAGCGTTCGTACGCGGTAAAAAATCGCTACGTATTATAAGTTATAAACGGTTAATGATAACTGTCATAAAATTTCTCATGGGAACTGTATGAAGGAGAAGCTGAGCATTAAGGCATTAAAAGGTATTTTATCCGAGGTTTATCTTTACTTAGACCACCTGGAATATATGAGGATTATGTATATACTAACATTTTTATTCAGACAATACGCATTTTATACTACAAACATTTATTATATATAATATAAGTTGGTATTACTTTGAATTCTTACAATTTATTTTTTCTACTTTTGTAAAAAGGTTATATCCGTAAATAAGAATAAATAAATAAATAAATACGGGGGATGCCGAGAGAGTTGTACTTGTATTATAGACCTCGATGGTTTTCTGAGCCATAGACCAGAAGTCTTTCTTTATTCATGATGATGTGCTATAAAAATGTCTACGCTAATTAACCCAACTCTATTAATTCTTACAGGATGAATTGATGAATGGTGAGAGTAGGATGTTTGTTTTTAGGATGGACCTTTGGGAGGTAAACACAGGAGTTAATTAATGGGGTTACTTGCAAACTCACTAAAACGATGAAGTCAGATTTCTGCGAATAACATTTTTTCTGTCAACAAAGACATTAAAGTGAAAAATTAAAGCCAATTGTAATTATAAAAATAGCCCTTCAATAATTCAGACCCACTGTTTTTAATAATAATAATCTTTATTAACAATTATATGCAACAAAAAATATAAAATAATTAATAAAAAATACAAAATCAAATCTATAATTTACATCTGTTAATTGGCCATCGACCAATGATCTTTCCTCCCCACTGCATTTATTATATCAAAATTAATAAATTATAATTATTTTAAAATTCAGATTAAGATATTTATTATCATTAATTGAAACTTTAAAAGACGAAACTAAATACTAGTAATTGTGTATTATGATAAGAAAATAACCATTTCACACTCGTAGCCATTTATGTTAACTCCAAAATGATTTTTTTAGCAGTCAATAATTCACATGTGTTTAAAGTAAAAATTATGCGGCCACAATTATTTATTATTTTGAGGTGTTTCCTGTTGGTTAGCCAGCAATCCCTATTGGTAGTGGGGTATGTCCAACTTGTGAGGATTTTTGCTGTGTCAGTTTCTCTATATTCTCTCCAATAGCATTCTTTTTCTGCATCCTCTATGTCACTTATTTTTGCCTTTAGGAATTGTTTGGTTAAAGGACAGATGGGATCAGTGCCTATTGAAATTTGCTCCTCATGCTCTGGCTCCTCCACTCCAGAACTAGGCTTGATTTCTTTGCCATATTCTGGAGAGCCATAAGTGCAACCTTGCTGTCACTAGCTATGCTATTTGCTCCTTTATGTTCCTTCCCCAGAACATGTCTGGAACATAATAGAATTGCCATGATTTCTGCTTGGAAGATGAAACAGCCAGACCCAGTGCCAAGTAGACTTCAGTCTTTCGTCCACTAACTTCCGAACCCGCCATTCCATTGTATTGTATTCCAAATGTAGAGTTTTAAGTTGCAGTAGAATATTATTCAATTATGAGCTGGAAAATGAGTCTTATAACAAGTGACAGTGTCTTCAGAATGCTTAGCATATTGTTTGACCATTAGCTATAATTCAGTTATCATATTGTGATAACGCGAAATGGGATTCGAAGACCAGCCTGGGCTGGATTTTATAACCACCAAGAGCTTTCAGAATCGTTTAGCTGTCAATGATTATTTTCTTAGCCTTTTTTGTTCTCTGTTAGTTGTTTTCATACAGGTTAATAATATTCCTTAAAGCTGCAAATCCGTTTTTTCTGTTCGGTCCGTCTGTATACCAAATTGGTTTAACCAAGGAGTAATTTGAAGTCACGTGGTCAATATTCATTTTTTTATGTAATAGCTTGGTTACCACATGTTTCATTTTCGAATGTTTACCTCATAATTTCCATAACAGCCGATATGCCCCAAGTTTTGTCTTTACCTTGATTATGAAGTACAAGAGGCTGATGGTTTAATAGGGTTTTTATCGCTGCGGTTGGCGTGATGTACATGGCGCCAGTTATACATAACTGATAGCTAGTCGCTGTGTTTTCGATAGAGTATCATATGCACCATGTTGTTTTACTTTTAGCCATCAGATCGTATTTACGTAGTGATCATGGATGTGACTATAGAGGATTGAATCAGCTTGCTTCAAACCCATAATATTGGACCCATAGCTTTAAGCTCCATACACATAAAACGATGTAGAAGACCAGTCTTGTGCCTTTGTCCTCCTCTTGGAGAAGGCAGAATTGGAAGCCTTCCTTGAATTATATCAGGTATCCATTAAGATCTTCAATAGATGGCCCAAACCGAACATAATTAACACTAAAACCGCAAAGGATTCAATTAGTTTGCATCAAACCCAGAGAACTGGGCTCTAAACGGCAAGTTGATTTGTCATAAACCAATAAGAGGCACAAGACTACCACATAAACAAGGCGTCTTACAACGCGTTTCTATTTATCCCTTATACAGGAACCCTGAATCTACAAGAGTGGTATAAAAGGACTGGGACTGGGACTGGGAAACACAACAGATACGTTAATATACAGTACGAAAAGGATCAGAACTTGTTTTATTCATGAAACAATATTCACACCCTGAAGACATACAATTTCGGCTCTACACAAATGGCTGCAACTCTGGTGACCACAGAGGATGAGAGAAAGACATTAAAGGCTGTAATAACCTTCTTATGCCTACCCTATGAATTACAAGAGTCTCTGCCCTCCAAGAATCTCAAGGACTTGACAAATACTGCAGTATGAATAACCGACAGCTCCTAATTGGAGCGGATAAAAACTCCCATCAACAGCTAAGTATTATTACTAGTAATCTTGAAATACTTATAATAGGGAAGAAATTTTTGCTACAAAACAACGTCGCAAAGTAATTGATATATCTAATGCAAAGCGCGGTGTAAACTTTCCAAGGATGCAAATCCCCGGAATAAATTTGGATGTATCTGCCACTTTTGTAGCATGGAATAAATCATCATCTACCACATCTATACAAGCTATTCAGGAGTAGGCTACGAATATTCCAACTTGAAAGAAAATCAAAGTAGTCTTTAAACCAAAGTCAGGTAAAATCTAACCCATATTTTAACATATTTTCTACTATAAACGATGGAACAACTGATATATGGGAAAGCTAAGCTCTAATACAGAGACTAATTCAACCTTTACATCATGTAATTTTAGTAGAAAATTATGTAAATATATTCTACACTATTTAGTTACAAAAATATATATCTCGCTGAAAAACGAAGAAGTAGTGCTACTTCTTCGTTTTTTATTTTTTAGATATTGATGGAGTATTTGACAATACCTCCATGAAGACAATTATAAAGGCAGCCGAAAACTATGCTGTGAAATCGACGATTATTCAGTAGATCAAATCCATGTCGACGGACAGACTTGCCTTAACAGAATCCTTAATCAGGATAATTAGCATCAGAACAAAAGGAAATGAATCGGGATACAATGCTCGAGAAAATATTCAGTCATCATTACAGGAGGACCCTGGGTATTTTAGAGATATTGTGAGGGAATATAGGTTTATCCGTAAACCCTAACATGACGGCTACCATCCCCAATTGACAGACTTATATAATATATATCTGTAATGTAACTTAAATTGTAACATTTTTTTTTTTCGAATAAAGACAAATTATTATATTATTATAATATTATTTTATGTTATATGTAGATATTGTGTTACGTTTGTCAATAAAGATTATATATATATATATATATATATATTGTTTTACTTTTCTGCACAGAGAACTAAATAATTATTGTTACTTATTATATAAGGGTATGACTCCCGTAACTGATACTACAATAGGTATTATTTTGACTTGTCGTTGTTTCCATATCCTTTTTATTTCTTCAGCTAGCGGGAAATATTTTTCTCGTTTTTGTGTGTGCTTAATTTCTGTGTTATTGTCATTAGGTATGGCTATGTCTATAAGGTATGTTGTTTTCGTCTTCTTATTAACCCACACAATGTCTGATCTGTTTGCTGCTATTGTTTTGTCTGTTAATATTGTTCTGTCGTAGTATATTGTATATTCCGCGGTGTCGATGACAGATTCTGGTGTATATTTGTAGTAGGGTTCTTTAATTGTACCTTTTCGTTTACTGTTTATAATTTCAGAATGGATTATTTTTGCTATGTTGTTGTGTCTGTCCGTGTATTCTGTTCCTGCAAGTATTTTACACCCTGATGTGATATGATCTAATGTTTCTATGTACATGTGGCACTTTCTACATTTGTCTGTTGTTACGGACTTATCTTTTAATATGTATTTTCTATAGTTCAGTGTGCTTATTACCTGGTCTTGAATTGCTAATATAAATCCTTCTGTTTCCGGTTGTAGGTTTCCCTGTTGTAGTCATTTGTATGTGGATTCCTTGTCAATTTGTTCTTGATGGACTATGTTGTAATGTCTTCCATGTAGTTCTTTTCTAGACCACTTTTCCACTTTTTCTGTTTCTGTTTCGGCTGTTTTGTCAATTTGGGCTGTGGCTAGTTTTAGGGGGGTGTAGTTTTTATCAACTGTACAGATAGCTTTATGTAGTTGGTGGGTTTGTTCGTTGTGGAAGTATGATCTTAGTTGTTGTGTTATGTTGTTGTGTAATGATTGTATGTCTATCATGCCTCTTCCACCCTTTTTCCTACTGATTGTGATCCGTTCTATACACGAGTTGGGGTGTAACTTTCTGTTGTGTGTTAGTTGCGTCCTGGTGGTTCTATTTAGCGCTTCTAGATCTGTTGGTGTCCAATTTATTACTCCAAATGAGTAGGTGAGTACTGGTATTGCATATGTGTTGATAGCTTTGAACATATTCTTGGAGGTCAGTTGTGATTTTAATATTTTATTCAGTCTTTCTCTATATTGTGTTTTAAGTTGTTGTTTTATGTTTTGATGATTTATTTTTGTGCTTTGTTTTATACCCAGGTATTTGTATGTTTCCTCTATTGTCATATGTTCTATAATTTCGTTGTTGTCTAGAATGATGTTTTCAGTTTTTTTCCACTTTCCTTTCTCTATGTGTATTGTTTTGCATTTCTTTGTGCCGAATGTCATATGGATATCATTACTCACTGTTTTTGTAATATTTATAAGTTTTTATAGTTGTTGTTGTGAGTTAGCATAAAGTTTAATGTCGTCCATGTAGAAGAGATGGTTTAGTGTAAGGAGCTTGTTTCCTTCGTGTTTGATGTTGAAACCATATTTGCTTTGATTTAATGTATTGGAAAGTGGGTTTAGTGCTAAGCAGAACCACAGTGCACTGAGTGAGTCACCCTGGAATATTCCTCTTTTTATAGTAATTTCTTCCGTTTGTATGTTTGGTGTTTGCTTATTAATATAGTCGTTTTCCACATTTTCATTATGTGTTGTAGGAATTGTATTAGTTGGTTGTTTATTTTATATATTTCAAGTACGTGTATAAGCCATGAGTGTGGTACTGAGTCGTAAGCCTTTTGATAGTCTATGTAGCAGATATCTATATTTCTTCGATTTTTTTCTGCTTGTTTTAGGATGGTTGAATCTATTACTAATTGTTCTTTACACCCTTGACTTCCGTTCTATACACGAGTTATTATTATTATTATTATTATTATTATTATTATTATTATTATATATATAATATAGTTTATTATACATTTTTTTATTTTAAATTAATAAACTTTTTAATATGGTTTAAAACAAGAGAATAAAACGTGCATTAATATTAATATCTTCCATTTAATTACTACATTACTCAAGAATGTTAATAATTAATTAATTATTCCACAACAATAAAAAAGCAACACTCAAACAATAAGGAAGTTATTGCGAACCATGAAAATATTCCAAAAATATTTCGTACATATTTTCTGCGAACAGAGCAAACGTTAAACAAGAAAAAAATCGCCACACTCGGCTGCCTTTTCAGAAGATGACACGAGGCGTGAGCAAGCTCCACCGAGCGTTTACAGTGTGATCCTTAAAGCTGCTGAAGTGCGCGCCAGCAGGAAGGTGGACACGCCGCCTACCGCCAGTGAAGAAGTGTCCGAAGCTGTAAGCGCCAAAGCGATCGCCAAGAAACTTCAGTAACTCGCGAAGCACGCTAAGACGCGGACGGGCGTGAGTGAAAGTGGCGCGATAATGTTGTGAATAGGGTATAACCATCAGAAATGAAGAAGGGAGACATGTGTACCTACGCGACACGCACCGCCCCTCTTATTCTCACAATCGTAAGTTTTAGTAAATTTATAAATTTTAAGGGATTAAAAGTTTAAGGTGAATTTTCATTGTTTTCAGTTTTTGTTTTGACTAAATTTCTTATAAAAAATTCAAATATGTATAAAATTCTGTTTTATAAACAAAGTAAAAATTATCTTTGATTTAATCATTCACAAGTACTAATTCATTATTGTGTGTAATGTAAGGACGTAATATTTCATTATATTGCGAATTAAAGACAATTTAAACTTTGTTATTTTTATATTTATTTTGTGAAATAAACCTACTTTGAAAAATGCTCTCTTTTAATAAAAATATCTTCAAACTTTTTTATTACAACGTTGTTTGCAAATATAATTAATTTGTTAAATAAACAAACCTTCAAAATTACAATTAAAAACACTTTTTGTTCATTACTTACTGTAGTGAAGTAAGGAATAAAAAGTGTTTTTAATTGTGATTGAAATCTTCACATAACTCAAATTGAACAACTAGTGAAACTTTTAAAATTTAATTAATTGACAATGGTAATAAATTACTACCAACTTTTTTTATTGCAACAGAGCTCTAAAATTAAACAATAAAAATTTTGGAAATTATCAATCAACATTCAATCATTCTCATTTTCATTGCTGTAGAAATTACTTACACTCGTTAAGTTTATCTATTGGATACAATTACTACGCTATAGGTCAAAAATAGATTGTTCATTATGTTTTTATTACAAATGAAATAAATTCAATAAAGTATGTTCGAGAAAACTGAAGATGAAATTAATTACTTATATTAAATATCACAATATAGTCTTTCTTTGCCTGAAGAAGCCACAGTGTGGTGAAGCAATTGTATCTATACACACCATTCAGAATGTTCACTTTGTGATCGAAATATACATCTAGTATTAATACAATTATTATGTAATCCCTTACTGGTTTAGTATTATCAACAATCCCCTCAACTTATGGCAACTCTCCCAAACTCAGGAGGAATGAGTTTTGTACATATTAATAAGTGAAAAAAATTGTACAATATTTGTTAAGGAATAAACTAATTTTTAACTCTGTGCAATTTATATTCCCCTATTGTGCCAATAGTTTTATTATAAAAGTAACCTTTCAGTTCATTAATAACAGTGGCTGGCATAGTTTCTTACAATTTCAGCTGTAACCGTCAACTGCAAATTTAGCCAATCCAACTTATTAGTTAAATTTGCAGTTGACGGTTTAAATATTGATATTATTTACACTCTAATTTCAGTGGACTTGTAAACAAAACTTTTTAATTTAGTTTAACCACTGTATTTTCAAGTTAATGGAACTCTTTTAATCTTTGTCTAATTAATGTGTTTTTCGGGTAAAAATATATGGACTAAACAATATTCGAAAGTATTTTTTTATAAGTGTATTGAAAATGTAACGCCTACAGTATACATACACAATAGATTCCAATAAAAAAAACTATAAATTATACAAAAGAAGTTGGAAAATATTTTATTTATTTATTATTTATTTATTTAACATTTTCAATAGTTTACAATGAAACTTTTGTAGGAAATATAATTCTTATATAAAATAACTAACTAACCATCTTTATTCAAATGTGTATATGTATGTATAATAATATACAAAAATTAGAATTATATTCTGTAGATGATGAATCGGCTATCGACCGGAGGTCTTTCAGCCTATATAAAATATTTATCTTTAAAACAGTAAATTGAATAATAAACTTTACAAGAAAAATACAATTAATTATACATAACATCCAGAAAATATGAGAGAGTGAGGTAATCATTGAGAGAATGTATAGTATATAAATCAAAAAAAATGTAATAAAAATTTAAAACTTGTATTGTAAATACATATGTTGGCATATATAAATTATTGCTAATAAAGAAAATTATTTTTCTTAAACATAAATCCTTTAGCAATAATAATAAGCAAATCGTGGCTAGAATTGCATATATCTATATTGATATATTCAAGCCTTTTCACAGGATTTATTTATTACTATGAATGTTATACAAAATATAATTCATTACTGGTAAATAATACACTTTTGACTTTTATAACCACTGTATTTTTGTAGCTATAGTTTCGGCTCTCCGGTAGTTTTTGTTTGATAATGACTACTAGAAAATGGAAACTATGACTATCCTGTAATAATTATCAAACAAAAACTACCTGATAGCCGAAACAATGACTACTAGATAGTCGAAACTATGACTGTTTAATAGCCATTATCAAAAAAAAAAAAAAAACTACTGGATGTTTTTGTTTAATCTAGTCATTATTTCGGCTATTCAGTAGTTTTGTTTGATAATAACTACTAGATAATCATAGTTTCGTTTATCTAGTAGTACCGAAATTATGGCTGCATATTTGAGTATAATGGTTAATGAAAGTAAAAAGTGTTTTATTTACAAATGTATTTAAGATATATCAAAAAGTTCTTTAACATAAATTGACAAAATGCATTCATTTTCATTATGAAAATATTATTATATTATGAATATGGATTTGATCTACTGAATAATCGTCGATTTCACAGCGTAGTTTTCGACTGCCTTTATAATGGTCTTGATGGAGGTATTCTCAATGGTTCTTGCAAGGATTTAACTCCGTGACTAACAATTTACCCCTGGATTTCCTGGACCACGTCGGTTCTTAATTATTAATAAGGCTGTTTCATAATTAAACTCCATATTTTATTTTTGTTCATAAATCTTGTTCATAAAATCGATTTTCAGATTTTTTACAGAAAATTTGCACTATTTGTAGCGAAATCTCCATCATTTATAGAGATGCTAAGAACCGTACATTTCTCAGCATCTCTATAAGCGATGAAGATTTTGCTATAAATAAAGCAAATTTTCTGTAAAAGAATCTGAAACTCAATTTTTCTCAATTTTATGAACAAGATTTATGAACAAAATCGCTACAAATAAAAAAATCTGAAACTCGATTTTTATGAATTTTATCTGTTGTATAAATATACTGTGAATATATGAAAAGAAATCAAATTTATTGTTAATGTTTCTTAGTCTTTTACACAAATTAAAATTAAAATCATTTACTACTTGAAACATGTTTGAATATGCATATCAGTGTTGTATACTAAAAATTCTTCGATTTAATAAATATATGCATTTACTGGGTGTGTGAGTGTCGAATTAAGGTCAAGGCCATTAAAAACACTTCCTTTTAATAATCGTAAGTGTACCACTTTTTAATTTTCTTGGTGTAAATATGATTAAACATTGCGTTAATTAGTAAGGAAGATTTGCAACGCGGTGATAAGATTTTTTGTTTAAAGATTTTTAAATGATCGCAGAAATATTTTTTGATTTAGTTGTTTTAAAGACTGTGGCTTACGTTATTATATTACAATAAACCACATTAGCGTTTATTTGGAAAATTAGAAAAGTGGAAAGTTGTCGAAAAATAAGTAAATCAGATACATTTTCCTAAAATGGTGTATTTTATTTGAATTAATAAATGCTTTATGTTGCGATTCCAAGCAAAAAACAAGTTATTGTATGAATCAGTAAGCATTTAGGATATTTTTATATCAAAACCTGATATAAATTAGGTTTAAATAAGCTTCATATTTACATTCATTGATCATGGATTATTTTAAAATGTAACAAAAATTTAATAAATACAAATTTAATAATGTTATAACAATCGATGCAATAATACAATACAACAAACTAAGCGTAGACACCAAACAATTAAAATACACTAAAAATAAACTTTGAAATATTTGAAAATAATTAATAAATTATTTCCACATTTAGCCCTGTGACATTTTGACTTACGTAACGTAAGTACTTTTGTGACATTTTGACTTACGTAACGTAAGTACTTTAAACAAATGCACATTAAAACAACTACTTCCCGGGAAAATACCTCGTCGGACATTGAACTATATAATGTACACCTGCTGTTGCATATCAGTAAAATATTGCATCATGCAAGAATTTTTTATCCGAAAATAATAACACTACTTAATATAAGGCTATCTGCAGACACGCGTTTCGGGATCCATCCCTCGTCAGTACAGCATTATTTAAAGATGTTAAAATAAAAAAAAAATTAAATCAACGACTCAGTCAAATTAAATCAAATTAAAATAAATAGATTTAAATTAAATTAAACGAAATTAATTCAATTGAAATCAAAAGCAAATAAAATTAAACGAAACGAATTGAATTAAATTAATTAAAAAAAAGAAGTTAAGGAAGGACACGAGCGTGCGTTGTTATCGCAAACCTAGAAATAATATGAATTTATTTCGTATACACAAAGATTTGTATATAAATAAAAAATAATACAGGCAGAAATATTCACGGTCTATAGCCATTTTCTGAGTTTTAACAATTTGAAAATACAATCATTTACAAATTGATAATATTCTGAGAGTTAAAATAAATTATATCAAATTTAATTTAACTTTTAGAAATAAAGAAAAACTTCACTTTTCCACTTTATGATTATGGATTATTTAATAAATATTTTCGTCATTAAAAAATAGAAAGAAAATATTTCGTGTTGAAACAATAAAGCACTTATTACTTCGTTGTAACATGGTGTTTGATAATGACAAGCTAATTTTGTTGAAACTGCAGTCGCATAAAATAAACAAGCGTTACCAATGTAATAAGTGTTTTATTGTAAAATTAACATGTATAACGATGTAGAAGCCTACACAATACAGAATTTCGTGTTGTATTAATTATAAAATATTTTATTTAATTATATATCTCTTTAATAATATTGACGTATTTAAGCAAATCTTAAGTTAAAACCACAGTTGAAATACGGTCGATATTATGAAATAGTGAAAAATATTTGAAATGTACAGACTTTTAATAATAATATACATTTTTATTCTATACAAGTAACAAAATTGTATAATTTTGATATTATACATAAAGCATGATTATCTTACTCTTGAATTGGCTATCGAGCAGAGATATCTCCGGCTAGACTCATATTTAAAGAATATTAATTGAATATTAGGCTACTTCAGGAGATTTAAGTTCGGATTATTTGAATGTACTGACATATCGACGAACCAAATTCGATATATTGATCGAATTTGGTCCTCTTCTAAATTTTAGATTTCTACAAGAAAACTAAACATTTTATAGAAATTTCATTACATTCAAATAATTGATCTTGAATATCCTACATTCATAATTTATTGAGCTTTTTTTAAATACTTAATGTAATGCTATACTGGGTGTACCATTTAACCTGACAAATCAAAATAACTCGAAAAATACGCATCGTACGAAAAAATATTACGAGATAAAAAAATAATGTTTCCTAAGGGGATATCATCCTGTTCTAAATTCAGTCCCATGATGGGAGGAGCAACTTTGAAATTTCAAATTGGAACCCCCATTTTTTATTCAAGAATCGGATTCTAGGGCTAAAAATACATAATATTTTATTGAAACATTATTTTTATTAATTTCAGATGGGGCTGTAATCGCAAAAATTAAATTTTAAGTAAAGGTTAGAGGCGTTTTATGCATTATATTCTTCGGTTGTATATTTCCGTGTAAATTCATTAACAACTCTAACGAATGAAGAACATGATTTTATTTTTTGACGAAAACGCTCAGCAAACATTCGCCATAAATAAAAAAAAACATTTCATTTTTTCCTGCAGTATGTTTCGTGCAATCTATGATGAAAAGTTAGAAGAGAATGGCAGTGACAAATAATTGTGCTAAGTTACCCACAATTATATTAAATTTACAAATTATTTTTTTTTAAATTTCAATTTGTAAATTTAACATAATTGTGGATAGCATGCTAGCTTAGTTATTATTCTACGACACATATTGTCAATATCATTTTATCCTAACTTTTTATCATAGATGTGTCCTGGAAAGAAAAATTGAAATGATTGCTACTTATGACGAATACAGGACGATGCTGACTATGCTGAGCGTTTTTCTGAAAAAGTAGGATTACGTTCTTCATTCGTCAGAGTTGTTAATCAGTTTTCTACTAACGAAAGTGTACAACTGAAAACTACAGCGCCATCTGCAACGAATAAAAATCATGTTTTAATAAAATCTTATGTACTTTTATCCCTAGAATCTGATTATTGAATAAATAATGGGGCTTCCCATTTGAAATTCCAAAGTTAACCTCCGCCCCACCCACTGAGGGGGAGTAAAGGGCTGAATTTAGAATAGGATGATGAACTCTTAGGAAGCATACAATTTTGATTTAATTTACGGGCTAAAAATAAAAAATAAAAAATTCTGAAAATTATTGCTAAAATTCTATCAATCCCGTCTTTCAGCGTTGTAGCAAATCTTTATTTGCACATGGCAAATTTTACATCATTAAAAATAAAGATTTGCTACAACGCTGAAAGACGGGATTGATAGAATTTTAGCAATAATTTTCAGTATTTTTTCTTTTTTATTTTCATTATAGTAAAAATACAACAATTTGCCTCAAACACACAATTTTCTTTGTTCTTGTTAGACTATGCTGTAACATTGTACAGATGACAAATTATTTATCACTAATGCTTCTACTTCGCCATACATTACATATGTTTAAATAAATTCAGTCCGCATTCATAATTATAACAAAAATACAAACAATTGTGTCTCAAAAAACGTACCCACAAGGATACCGTCTTTTGAAAGTCAAACGCTGGGCTTCCTCTGTATTCTTGAGGCGAGTGTGTTTGGGGGTCACTGTTGGACTTGAGCGACACTCGAATTCCGATATTCGGCGTGTCGAAATTTATTACCTTGTGCTTCTAATTTGTCGATACAATTATTTACCGTTCGGTAATTTATGCAAATGGACCTAATTTAATTACTCTTGATTGTGATCGATTTCGTGATTTTATTCCACCCACTTGATTTTAAGTACACAGAAGCGGGAGGGACATTGTCGTTTACCTTTGATTGGTTGTTAAACGGAATTGACTGTGGACAGTTTCCTCGTGCTTTGGTTAAAGTTGTTTATCGGTTTTGATAAGGTGTAATTTTATTATCAGAATTTTATTTCCTTATTATTCTTTTATTAATTTAATATTCTCCAGTTGATTTATAAACATTTTGAATTATAGCCTAATCATTATAACTTTAAAAAGCGACGTCATATATTATTAAAAATTACTGCATTGCTATATTAACTTATTTATTTATCCTGTTGAAAAAAAAAAAAACATGAACACAAAGTAAAGTTATTCGAATGCAAATCCCAATGAGGCTTAATTAATCCCTTGTATACGATTATTATATTAAATCTATATTATATAATATTAACAACATATTAAAATAGAAAAAAATACATAAAATTGAAATTGGTTTTAAAACCAATAGAAAAATGTTAATGCTAAATTATTATTATAGAATTATTATTATTATCTTTATTTACGGAATTCACCTATTTTTACAAATGTAAAAATACACAATTAGCATAAAATTGAAATTGGTTTTAAAACCAATAGAAAAATGTTAATACTAAATTATTATTATAGAATTATTATTATTATCTTTATTTACGGAATTCACCTATTTTTACAAATGTAAAAATACGTGAATATCAAATTAATAAATATATGCTTATTAAATTACTAAATAGAACACAAATGAAGGCATTAAACAACTTAATATGAGAATGGGATAATCTGAATGGGATATCATTAAATAAATTTTAATTTCCACATTTATGAGTAGAGGGTTCTGGGATTTGGATGGTTTTAATAAAGAAAACCAATTTCCACATTATACAGAGAAAAATCGACTTAGGTGCCAGAAGGTCAATTTTTGAGAGACGTTATTTGTAAAAACAATATCGCAAAATCTTAAATGGTTGCCGAGATACTAGGCGATTTTCTGTGATTTTTAAAAACTACTATAACTTTTTTGTTTATCAAAATAATGTATTTCTGCATAAACAAAATATTCATTCTTTGATATTTACAACAATTTATAATTATGGCTATTTATATTTGAAATTAATGGATATACAGCGTTTTTAATAAAGTAAAAATGGAAAAAATAACAAGAAAGGCTGTTTAGGCCATAGTCGACTATGATGTCCATAAAGAAAAGTAAAACTTTGTGATATTTCTCGGAAACTGTGATATTTAGAAAAATTCTGAATATACCATTGGATTTTACCAAAAAAGTGCTTCGAGATTGTTTTGACAGAAATACATTATTTTTACAAACATAGTAGTTACAGTAAATTGATTGATTGAGTTACGTGAAGATCAAATTAATTCGACGAATAAAGCACTAATAACCTTTCTTCACACTTTTATTTGGATTACCAAATGTACATTTGGTAATTCGTCGAATTAGTAGTTACAGTGTTTTTTTTTAATGACTGAAAATCGCCTAGTATCTGGACAATCATTCAAGATGTTGCGATTTAGTTCTAACCAATGTTTCTCAGAAGTCGACCTCCTGACATCTAAGTCGGGTTTTCTCTATCCAGTGTGGAAATAGGATTTCTCTGTTAAAACCATCCAAATAGAACCATCATGTACCAAAAAGGGGTTCTATATTTTTCACAGAGATACATTATTTTGATAAATAAAAAAGTCTTAGCGGTCTTTAAAAATGACAGAAAATCCAAAAACGCCCAGTCTTGAATAGTTGCCGAGACTATTCAAGATTTTGCGATGTAATTTTTACCAATAAAAGTTTCTCTAAATCGATCTCCTGACACCTAAGTCGTTTTGTTCTATCTAGTTTGGAAATAGATTTTCTGTGTTAAAACCATCCAAATAGCACCATCCTGTACTCGTAGACTATAGAATCTGAAAATATAAGAGCTATACAAATCCAAATTATTTATAATATTACCAATACTCAATTTGAATTGTGTTTCGTATAAGTTGGCGCCGACCGTTATTCGAAGCGTGATGCAGCATAATTATCGAACCCTGATTTAATTCGATCCATATTTCAAACACAGCAAAATGGGACCACGCACTGCGAGAAGATTCATATGAGCTGTATATAATCTTTAAAAAAGTAATAAGAAAACACGTTTCTCAAATTTATAACTCAAAGACCTAAATTATTGCCTCTATCTAAATGAAATTAAAACAAAAACATATTTAAAGGAATACGATATTTTAATTACGTTATTCTTAATGGATTGATTAGGAATTTTATTACACATTATTAATTATTTTAAATGTACTCAAATTCGATTTACCCAGACCAATTTTGAATTAATAAAAAATAATTGTGATATTCCTGTTTCTCGTATTATAAATTAGATGGAATGGCATGATTGTGAATTTGAGAACGAGAGGTTATGAAAAGACATTTAAGTTGTAATTATTTTTAGATTTAGCACTTAAGGGCTTCAGTGCTAAAACTCCAAATAGTTTTATGATATAAACAATAATCATAATTTTTATTCGCGTATTCTCATTACAAATTTAACACATATTATTATGACTTAGTATAACTTAGTACTCGAAATGTTAGGTTATAGGTTATATAGGGCCATTGTGTGGTGTGTTAGCCTCTTTTGCACTGCGACCTATAAGATCTATTGTTCTGTCCTAACCACCATCACTTCCCAAGCCTTCAGCCTTCGTGGATGTATTCGAAATGTACAACTAAGTAAGGAATTTTATTTGAATTATTTAATTAGAAAATATATTGTCAAAATAAGTAAATCATTAGGTGGGATTGAATTAAGATTAGCTTATCATTAGTCCATCCAAACATAAAATATTTAATTTACATAATATACAGATACAAAGAACATAAGATATAATCATATAAGTTATAGAAATTTAAGAGATTAATCGCTAACACAGACTTTTTTAATTTTCTTTGAATTTGTCTGGAGTGAAACTTGAATTCTTGTGGCATCTCATTATAAAACCTAAAATATATAATATCAATAGAAAAGAATATTCATTCACTTCATCATAGTTATTTAAGTGTGCATTATGTAATTCAATGTCTGGCGGGATATTTGCCCGCGAAGTAGTTTTTTAATGCACATTTGTTAAATGGATAAATAACGTAACGTAAGTCAAAAATGTCTCATAGCTAAAAGAGGAAATAATTTGTTAATTATTTTTAAATTCTTTTTTATTAAATTTATTAATATAGAATATATAAATTACATAATTTATAGATATAAAGAATAAAAGAAATAATTATATGAGTTACATAAAATTATATAAACATAAAATATTTACTTTAACATTTAGCTTCGACTTTCCACCAGATTTTTTGCAAACCTAGACTTTATCAAATTTGAATTAATGCAGAGATTATTTAATGCTGCTGGTATATCATTATAAAGTTGATATATAAGACTATGAACTATAAAAATATTCAGACCCATATTTAGCGGTTGAAAACAATCCTTTTTAACGGGTGTCGATGTTATGAATGTCTTCCCGAAAATAAATTTTATTATGTAGACATGGCTGGTGTTTATATAATATTATTTCATGACATACGCATGATTGTTTCACTGACTTCTATTCAGAATTAAATTTTTGTGATGTTTGTTTTAATTGTGATAATTTTTTGTTGCTATACCTGCAACGAGCTAGCAAGGTAATCACAGATGTTTTATTATTTTTTTATATCGAGGATATAAAAAGAGTAAAGCCCATAAAACACCCCTGTGATAAAACATTAAGGAGTAATAATAAAACAAGAGTGTAACTCTAAATAAAATATCAGGATTAGTTGGTTTACATTTTTGCATTCAATGTGTATATTGATTAGATTCACAAATCACTCAAGAATATGAATTCAGAATACATTTTAATAAACTACTATTTATTACAGTAGAAAGATCTCTGATCGATAGCTGCCCAGGACAGGCAAACAATGTCATTTTATTGTACATAATTAATGTTAATAAAATTGTATGAAATTGTCAGAATAAAGATATTTGTATATAATTTATTTCATATATAAAGTAAACAACTTTATACATTTACCTAATTAAAATAAATTATGAAATTTAATATTTAACATACATAGAAACAAATAATATAAATCATTCGCATTTATCGAGCATAGAATGTAAGAGTAGCGAGTAGCCTTAAATTGCATGGTTATTGTATAATAAGTGCTGGCGATTGTTCATTTTTCCTATTTACGAAGGCTACCGTGTGTTCTTTGAAACACATGTAATTGTTCTGCTGCTACTTTATATGCAACGTATTCCGTGTTTAACATTTAATTCAATCGTTCCAACGTAGGAAAAAAGAAACGTGCTCCACATTTATTTGACATAATCATTTATTTTCACCATTAACCTTAATTACCTCAATATATTATTATTAAAACTACAATAATCTCTTCTTGCAGATAGAGTAATATTTTAAATAAATACAATTGTGTTATGAAACTGTGTTTATTTAAATGATAATGGTATAAATGGTATAAACAATTGCTTCCAAAAATCCTTATAAAATATATAAGTAATAAATTATTGATAATAATTTTGTACGATTATTATGTATGTTTTTCATGTATTAAACAGAAAAGTTAAGCAGTATTATCTTAATATTAATAAGGTTTTATTGGACCAATTTGCGACTCAATACACCAATTAGACTTAGGATTTTATTTATTAGTTTTTTTAGTATATTGTAGAATGGAGATTCCGTAAATAAGTAAATAAATAGACGCTGCTATTTCGTTATACCACAGACAAACATATTAGTGTGAATTTGTAAATTGTTAAGGCTTTCACTTGGTTATACAATTTGAGTTTATTAAATAAAACACTTTTTAACTTTGTACCTATAACTTGTTATTTTATTTTTGGTGACTATAGTTTCGAAGCATAGAACTTAGTTTGGTAATGAAGCTCTATGCTTCGAAACTATAGTCACTAAAATAAAATAAAAGGTTATACAAACAAAGTTAAAAAGTGTTCTATTTAATATTAGTGTGAGGATTTTAATGATTTTTATTAAATTTCACTGAAACCGACAAATTTAATAAAAAATAATTCAATGTATTACAATTGCATATTCAACATGTAAGAAAATTTCTCAGTTCCGGAGAAATACAATTTAAAATTTTAAAAAATCTGTTTTTAATATATAGTGAGGATTTTATTAATTTTTGAATTTCATTTAGATAACACGGAGAAATTTACTAAAATTCATTTCAATTCAATGTAATTAATGATTTGTGGTTCAAGTCACAAACTTGTATTTAGCGCGAAGTAAACAAATACTGTACAACATTTCCACTATCTTTCTCCATTCTTAATTAAATCAATTTTAAACAATTATTTTAGAAAGTGCATAATTCCACAAACAGAATGCCGATAATTAAAACATTTGCGCTGATAAAAGAAATTATCCTCACAATCGATTCCTGTTTTCAAATCCTTGATATATAAAACCATTCGACTTTTTTTTATAAATCCCAACAACGTGTAATATGAAAACAATCGTTCCTTCCACTGCTAATGACACATTAATAAGAGCGAAAGGTAATTTATGCATATGTCAGATAAGCTTGGACTATTAATACAATAATTTTTTTTTCACAAAAAAGTATTGTATACATCCTGTTCGTTTCCTGATCTTAATGAAAAATTGTGTGTTTAATTAATTTATTAAGCTTTTGTTAAAAAAATGGTTTAAAAAATGTGTCAACGATAAATCATTTTCAATCAATTATATAGTATAATTTATTTGTTAATTGTGTTTTATATATGAAGAAAAAAGTTAATTTAAAAGTATGGATTTTATTTAAACAGAACATATTCATTACAAATTTATAATATATTAGCGATTTTATAATTAAAATATTGCAACTGTATTGAATGTAAATATAAAATAGTTGAAAATAAAAAATATTTTATTCATTCATTTATTAAAGTAAGCATGGATTTTCAAAAATTAAGTGAAAACAATACGTAAGGTCTTTATTTTTTGAAAAAAAAAAAAAAAGTTTAGACATTTTCTCTATTGTACTTATTATCACCAAATTTATCGGCTTCTTAATTTCCACTTGGAATAATTAAGTAAAATTAATTATTTATTATTATTAATTAACAACAAATCGTTGAATTATTATATGAAGTATTATCAAAAATATTAAATATTAAATTATCTAAAAAATAATTACTTGTGTAAAGAACAGTAATTATAATTACTGTTATATAAATTAAATTAAGTAAAAAAATATTTTTTACTTAATTTAATTTAATTTAATTTAATTTAATTTATATAACGTCTTACAATTTGGCTTTAGATTAATAAATGAGCAAATATTTATCGTTTTTATCTACCATATGGTAACTTTAGTATTAACACTGCTGACATAAATAATATAATTATGTTCAAAGGATTTTCCGTTAATAAAGATTTATTATTATTATATTATATTTTAAACTGGCCAACCTCTATACACCATGCCTCTGATCGTATGGGGAGATAATGCTAATAATACCACTAACTGTTTCTTCCAGCCAAGAAGTAACACAATTTAGTGGAGCCTGGAATTATTATTATTAATAATAACTTTACATTATATGTAATATTAATGGTTAAACTATTTTAAATTAACTAAAACAATAATTAAATAACTAATCACTGAGTTTTACTTTGTTATACATTGTGTAATATTATAATAAAACTATTTTTAACTTTGTTATACAAACAAAGATAAAAAAGTGTAATTACTCGTCTAAAGAATTAGTAATTAAAAATAAATGTAATTCAATGTTTGGCGGAGTATTTACCCGGGAAGTAGTTATTTTAATGTGCATTTGTTTAAAGTACTTACGTAACGTAAGTCAAAATGTCACAGAGTTAAATGTAGAAATAATTTATTAATTATTTTCAAATAATTTTTATTTAATTTAGTATTTTTTTTAGTTAATATAATTAATTGTGAGCATTAATATTTGATACAATGTAAAGTTATAATATCATTAGTGTTAAAACTGAAGTCACCAGATTATAGATAAAACGAAGCAACACGATAGACATTTGCTTAGTTATTAATCTAAAACAAGAGTGCAAGACGTTATCAGGCGCTCTATCAAGAACGGTTTGCTTGATGAATGTTATTGCCTTTCGCATATTGCTATGTGCTGTGTGTTGTGCGCTTTGATCCGGTTGATAAATTGCCCGTGGGTAGACTTCGTTGTTTGAATAACCTTAACCCCATATCGTACTGCAATTGTTTTAATTTTTTGTACGAAAGTATTGTCGTTTAGCGGGATGTGCATCATAGCGGAGAAAAGAAAGCATCCAATGCCAAATCGGTAACATTCCTTCGGAATAAGTCAGATTGGATTTTTTCATCGCCCACCGCTGGGGAATTAATATGGATTGATCCTGTTCTGTGGGGAATTCTGTGTGGAAACTGTAACCTCGCTGTGGTTTTTTGAATTGGAATAATTATAGTTATTTCGATGTTCGTCTTCTATCCAAGAAGCTAATATAATTATCACATGCTTTATTTAAACAATAATATATAATATCTTACTTATTAATTATTAATAGTTTAGGAATACTTACCTGATTATATACAAATATGTAAATTATTGTATAATGTAATCAATTATAATGGAGAATTCCGTAAAATAAAGTTAATAATGAAAATACTTGAAAAAAAAACAAACTGTGACTAAGTGAATAATACTCATTTTATATTATTAAAAAATGTTTATATAACGCGATTTTATTTGATTAATTCATAATTAAACCTCTTTTTTAATTGAAATAACTATAGTTATTTCGGTGTTAATTTTCAAACTACAAAATCTATCTAATCTTCTTATAAATGATTGAAATACTTAAAAAGAAATTAAATAAAAAAATTGAAAATAATTAATTAATAAATTATTTTTCTATTATTCTTAAAAATAAAATACTTAAAAAATGTATAATACGAGTTTAAATTCGATTAACTGACAATTAATATTATTAATATTAATAATATATAATTAATTTTAACCTAATAAATAAATTACTTAAGTTTTAATTCTTAATACGTTGAGTTTTATAAGTTTAGTTCAATAAACTTCCGAAAGTTTGCTAGCATTGTAGTACTAAATATTAATATAAGCCATTAAAAATGCACACATAGTATGCAAAATATATTTGGCTAATAAATAAAATAGAGAAAGGTGTAATAATTATTCAAATGAATAAATGTAAATTAAAACTTGCAACTGTTGACATATTTTTAAAACTTAGTATTAGGGAAGTGTCGTCTAAATATAGAACTATTAGAGGTAGCTTGACACAACATTTTTCTGTATTCACCATTGATTACAGAAACGAAGACTTACTGACTACTTTTACTGAATATTTTTGTATTCAGTTACAATATTAAGAAAATGCGAAAATTAGCAACTATTTTTTCTAAAATCCACCTTCTGTGCTATTGTGAAATATCAGAAGGGTTAACTACTGATCCAATATTAACCTTTGTGATATTTTGTGATAGAAGAGAAAATCCTACCTTCTATTTTCACTAATTGTCGCCAATCATTGCATTACAATTTTCCCATCAAAACCATAATAAATTTGCTTTCTCAGTAGGATATTGTGATCAACTAATCAAAATAAGAACATTTATAGTGAAGAAATTTCATTTTGGAAAAGTATTAGGAATACTAAATCATGGTTAGCTGATGAGCCGAAAAGGAATTTCTAGTGAAGGACAAAATAGATAATGCGAAGAGTCGTTTATTGTTATTCAAAACTAATGAACTTATAATTTGAAAACACCTACTATAGAAATATTTATTATAATAACTAAGCTTAAGTTTTGAACCACAGATCTTATAGAAATATTTATTATTAGAAATAATCGATTATTTCGTATTCGATTACTGTAATAAGCGCTTGTGCTTTGATCTACACTCATACTACAAATTATATAACATAAATGTTTACGATACATGTAAGCATTAATCTGTCTTGGCTATCGACCAGAGATTTTTCTGGCCTTTGCACTATATATATATTTTCGTATATATTAATATAATAAAACCAATTTTAAAACATATAAGTTTAAGAATTCATTTTTTATTAATTAAATTAAATTGATATTCCTTTTAAATTATATTTATATCTATGAATTGTAGATATTTCAAAGTACAACAATGAGGTATAATTTAAATTAATTAAATATAAAGTGGAAAAGAAACATCTCTCGTGGGATTTGAACCCATATCCCCCGATTGCAGATCGAGCGCACTCGACCGACAATCAATACCTCAATGTTTAACGTTGAAATTTCTACAATTCATTCATTTTTCAATAATGCAGATTTTTTATAAGTGATCGCTAGAAATAAAAGAGGACGCAGTCAAAGATGAAAGGAAGCGGAGTAGAAATAAGTTATTCATTAAAAAAATTAATTGAAAAATGTTATTAGTTTTCCTAATATTAGTACTGTAATATCTTAATTCAAAGAAACCAGCTTATATTTTATCCTTGATTACACATTTTTTTTTTAAACATTTTAGTCTAAGTAAAATTATTAATTGAATTGAATTTATCTTCAATTATTATTACCAAACATCTTTAATTTCAAAATTATTGCGTACTTTATTAATAATTCGAAAATAAAAATTTAATATTACCCTTTGTTTTTCTTCTCCTATGTGTGTATATTAAATATTTTACCGTGGTATACCTGTTTGTTTTAAAGTAGCCTTGAACTACCCCTTGGCGTGAAGAGTATCCTATGTTAATTCTCTAGATTTAGTTATAAATTATAAATCTTTCGTTAGTGGCTGATTGGAGAAAATCCTATGCCAAAAAAAGCATCTTTATTACAGTTTTGCTACAAAATTTCTGAAATAATACATAATATTTAAAATTTATGGATTTTGAATAAAAATAACAGTCGATCAACGGTCAGAAGCCAATATATAAGTTTTTATTAGTTACATACTTTTTTCTTACTAAAATTGAACGATACACCAATTTTAGCAATACTAAAAAAATTGAGAAATGCTCAAATTACGGAACAAATAAAATTCAAGAGAATTTCATAAAAAAGTAATTGTGGAACTGAAATAAATGAAAATTAAATTCTCTATTCTTTTCCTATAATTTGTTATTAGTTGTGTTTCGTGTAGGTATAGACAAAATGATTCACAAAATTAAACTTATTGAGGATAGGAATGAATATCACGCGCTGGTAATTTTAAATATGAAGGCTTTTATGTTGCGCAATAAAAGTGAATTCGCCGGGTAAGGCAAATGTCGCCTCAACAGCATTGCAACAAATGGGTTTAAATTTATTTTTTATATACAAGTATCTTCATTCAAATAATTACATTTTTACAAACATTGAGTATATACACTAAAATAAAGTATATTGAATAAAAGTACAGCTATGCCTTACATAATTTAAAGATGTTAAAATAAATCAATTAAATTAATTCAAATACAATCAGCTATGTAAGGCACACCTGTACTGACGAGGGATAGATCCCGAAACACGTGTCTGCAGATGGCCTTATATGAAGTAAAGTTCCTTTTGTTGTTTTTACATTAAACATTTTTCTCCGATCAAAATTTGTTGTATTATGCAATATTTTATTGATATGCAACAGCAGGTGTACATTATATAATTCAATGTCCGGCGTGAGTATTTGCCCGGGAAGTAGTTGTTTTAATGAGAATTTATTTAACGTACGTAGCGTAGCGTATTGTTAAACATTAAATGTATTCCAAAATACTGCAATCATCAAATGAAAAATCTAAACTAAGTGAAAAATCTTTATGTTTTTTAGAATATAATAATAATATAAATAACACCCTTGAAGGTTGAAGATAAACAAATCTAAAAAAATAGTAAAAATATGTCTTATGATAAAGATGGAAATCAACTTTTTTTTAACACGCCAATAGATTGTTAAAAAAAGCAGAAACACAGACAACATTCTTTAGTAGGATCATGATCAAAATCCATGGTACAAAAATAGTGAATGGAGCATAGAGTCTAGTTTTAATTGATAGGTGTATTAATTAAAACTGTTTATTCTATGTCTTTTAAGGTATGTGAACCAGTCCATAAATCACGTGTTTATTAATATCCTATTCGTAAGCAAAATAAACAAATTATAAGCCAGGGCCAGTTCAAGGACTGTCCAGTATTTTAAATTATTTGAATCGGTCCATATTTCCAACCGAACCGCTTTAAAATATTGTGAACCGGTTTTGAACTGGTTTAAATGTTTTGTCAGAATTGTTTAATGGCTATAGACCATAGGTCTTTCTGTTCAAATTGGTTACTTAATCTAATATTGTTTCTGGACTAAAACATTCGCGAAATTACAAACTCAAAAATTAACGGAATAAATAACATTAAATGAAAATGGACCAGTTCATGAACCATAGATCGGACTGTTTTCTACGGTCCAATGTATTATTATTATAAAAGAAAAAAAAAGTGATAACAATCAACCTGATTGGGACAACAAACAAAATGAGAATATCTTTCGGGATAGGAGTAAAAATATTATTATAAAACGAACTGGTTCAATCAAACTTATTTTTACTGAACCGGTTAAACATATTTTTTTTCAAATGATTCAGTTACATGGACCATTTTTGGGATTGGACCGTTGACGAACTGATAAATAGACAGATTAAATGGTACGGTTTACAACTTTGGTTCCTTTATAGTTCAGAGATATTGAGAGATAAGATGAGAATAGAATACCATACGAAGCGGATAGCATCACTACAAAATATTGCTGTTCTTAAAGTATAATGTGCATAGAGAACATTTTCTGAGTTTTGCTTCTCGGTAATTGCTGACATAATACATATTAGGTTGTTGATCATTAAAAGAAAGGCGATATATGAATAAAGGTTAGAGATTGAACAACAGCGTGCAGACAGAGCATGAACTTAAAAATGTAACATTTTTGGACAATTGCTAATGAGGAAAAATGTCAGCTGGACTAATACCGTGCCTTGAACTAATATTGAAACATGGTCATACTTTCTTACATAGTTACTAGATTTTAAGGTGAATTGGAAATTGTTTCCTACTTTTCGCATTTTCTTAATATTGTATCAAAGGTATAAAAGTATATTCGTATTTATATCTACCAATCTTTTTTTGCGTCCACGACACTTTATTGATAAATGCATTCTTTAAGTATTTTTGAAATTCTATGTAGATAAATGATGATTCGTGCTAAGGGTAGTCTGTCGGAGTGCGATGAACCAGATACTGACGGTCCTAAACAAATTATAAATATTGAATTATAATTAAAAATTCTTCATAATGGTGCTTAAATAACTAGTGAAGTCATATTGACGTAATATGAGACATAAAAATAAATCTAAATAATGTTTATCACTAGTTATCCATACCCTAGATGAACATTTTTTGAAACTAAACATTGTTGATTGTGAAGGGATTAATTTTTTGAAAATCCATGGTAACCATAAATGAAATCATTACATTTTTTGATTTACATTTTAATAGCTTTCTCAGGCGAAGAATTTTATTATATAGGTTGCGAACAATAAAATCAAAAACTTAATAGATTCACTTAAAGAAATGAATCCATTTTCTTAGTTTTAAGCTAAATTGTAAATGGTCTAAATTGTAAATATAAAAAAATCTAGATAATTCATGATCCCTTATTAACATAATAATTTCATTCAGTTAACAACAAAAGCAAGTGTACGTATGTATATAAACACCAACCGAGAAATCAGACTTTCTACTGTCCACACGAAATCCGCACGTGAATTCACTCAATTCACCCAAATCGACCTCGAAGGACGCCCGATCCTTTGTGCTAGGCAACGTTCGGCCAATCCATTTTCAAATTCCGTTTCGAACGCGGCGCCGAAGGACGTTATTAAATCAGCCCACAACTCGGAACCTGCCGTCCACTATGCACAAGAGATTACAACGCGTGTCCGTAATTAGAAAAATTAATTAATCCGGCCATCTAATTGCCGACATGAATCTGGCGCAGATAATGCTAATTAGAAAACAGTAGCTCAGTGGGACGCGCTTCAGATTATGTTAATAATAGCTGCTGGAATGTCTTTATTCGAAAACTTGTTTTTTTTTGTTAATCAGGAAGAACTGCACTTTTATATAATTTATTTCATAATTGCGTCTTTTTTAAATATTAATTACTTAACTAGAGATTAATAAATATAACGTAGCCGCTTCTCTTAAGATTATATATTTCTTTTAAATTGTTTCATTTATTGTATATATAAAATTAAATATGTATGTATTCTTTGGGAATAAAGATGTTTGTATATATATATATAAATAAAAACGTATTTATTTAATAATATATATAATGTAATATTTTATTTAATGAAATATGAGATAAATATACAAGGTGACTCAGGAGGAAATTGAAATATTTTAAAGAGATGTGTAGGAAGCATAAATAAGCTCTCTGATTTTCATTTGTTTAAGAGACATTTTTTTTTCAAAAAGTTAATCGAATTAAATTTAATTTAGTTTTTTATCATTGCTGGGGTTAAATTAGGCTTCTAATTGGTCTGTGACAGTTAAAACTAATTAGGTACAGACTTCTCCGAACAGTAGCATCTTCAAATGTATTTCTTTAGCTTATATATGACTTGCTCTTCTGCATTAGCATTAAAATATAAATAGTCATGCATTACTTAGAAGGACAGATGTATATTTAAATAAATTCAAGATGAGACAATTCAATTAAAATCACATAAATAAAAGCATTTAAATCGCAGATGTATTCCTCATGACCAAAATACATATTCATGTTTATGACTGATTGATTTGTTATGGCAGAACTGTCGTCATCGGTAGGTTGAATCGCGCGCGAGATAATAAGTCAAACGATCCCGCACAATCATTGCGATGATCGTTTATTAAAGAAAGATTCGGTTTCGCAACGAGCTCATTGCTATTTATTGTGTGCGGCTGCTTGGTGAAAGGTGGAATCTTCTTGTTGCAATCTTCGTCTTCACTAGTCGCATTGTAATTGTATTCAAATCGAGCGGCGTGCATTTTGAGACCTAACTCCCAATAAATGCCCGTCTACTTACAACAGTAATTGGCTTCGGATTTATTGTGGATGTTTTCAAAATACTGATAAGTTTATTGCGTTGTTGTGATTGTTTATTTATAAAATTTTGGAGACTTTGCAACATTCTTGAATAGAATAATTAAATTTCAAATTCATCGACCCAAAAATCGACTCCGTCAACATGGAGAAGTGAGGTGTTCTATCTAGAATGTAAAACTTTTAGTGCAATTCCAATAACATTAATAAATACACTTAAGTGGTAAAAAAGGCATTTTTATTTAAAAAATAAACCAACATGGGAGTATATATATAAGTAATATTTTTTAGTAGAAATTAATCAAACCACTTTATCTAAAGATTATCACTCCTATTCTGACCACCTTGTATATCCTGTTCTTAAAACATACATTAAAACCTACAAGCGTGAGAAGTGCGTGTACGTATGCAAATGAACAAATAAAACACCATTGTCAATTAACCGGAGCAAAAGTGCAATTTCATCGCCGACACAGACTATTGCATAAAATATCACCATCATCGCGCTGTTCTTTTATTTTTCCGAACACCAATATAGGCCAGTGTGCAGTTATCAGGTCAAAAAGTTGACCCGTAAAAATTTACGTAACGGAATCCACGAATGAAAGGTCCACTGTTCTTCATTTCGTTTCAACACAAGACGTATGATGGGCACAATCGCATTGACAATGAGGACTAAAAATACATTTTTTGGAAAGCCATTGGGTTAAAGAGTGCGGATTTTTTTATTGTTGTCGCCAAATTTGGTCGTTGTCGTGGTTTAATTCTTTCGTTATTTATCGCCGTATTAAAAATGCATTTATTGGGTTTAAATGCTATTGTCGGGCGAGGAGTTGTTGGGTAATTTAAAATAATTAAGGGGTTTTAAAAAAAGAGAGATGAATCTTTTATTAAGTAATGTAAACACCTTCAAATAAGGAGTTAATATCGAAATAAAGAAAACATGATTTTGATTACAATTTTATTTCATTTCTGAGTTTATTACTTTCATAAATGTTTGTAAAACTTACAGTGTAAGTAATTTTTGCTGTTGGAATTGATCGAATTTTATTGATCATTGCCAGAAATTTTCCTTGTAATTTATTACTTTCCCCGGACACCTGTCCAAGGGAAAGTATTGCGATCGTGAAATTTTTGGAATCTTTAATTTCAATAGATATAAATGGTTTTGTCCATTCCATTGATTTTTGGAAAATGTCTGTGTGTTTCCGCGGTAGCGCAGAAACGGCTAAATGGTTTGAACTCAAACGTTGTTTTTAAGCTATTTATAACATTATGAGATCTTAAAAGACTTTTTTTTCGATCAAAACTTATTAAGTGCAACTTTACTTGTAAGATTTTTTATTTTATTTTCCACAGTTGTTTACTCAATATTGATCGCATTCAGAAGATCAGCTAATACAGAATGTTTCAAATAAAAGTTGTATATATTGAAGAAATAAGTATTTTATTTTATTAACTTCTCGTTGTAGTGTCTATGTCTTGAGTTATACTCTTAGCGAATATTCAATTAATCGGATTGAAAACTTTAAAATACAACAATATATTTTTTAATTTCATAATTTTTCATTTGCTATTAAATATTCATTCAAAAACGTATTTCGCCGAATTCAACGGGGAAAGTACCAAAAACACATTTTAAATTCTCTTGAAAATGGGCTGATAACCCGAAACTAGTCGAGATTTTAAAGTTATTCAATCTAATCTGTGTTTTATTGGTTGATTTTTAATAATTTATTCATATTTATTTCATACAATATGAACTACCAATGTCTAAATATTAAAACCATTAATTATAGTAAATTTTAGTTATTAATTTCATCAAGTAAAAGCCTTAACCAGTTATTATTAACAATTATTTACCTTTTTAATGTCTACAAGTTTTATGTGAAATATTATGTAGAATTATGTTTAAAGTAGTTTATGAATAAAATAAAATGCCAAGATTATAAATTAAACTTAACATTGTTTATCAAATCTCTATTTATAAAAATGATTAATATTTTCTTTGTTCCTATGCGTTTCCACACACGCGTACAATTCAATAACATTCAACAAACAATGACAATTAACTGCCGGCCGGGCTGTAATCACATTCCTTATCAAATATCAAATCCAATTCCACGCTGGTAATTATATAACACCGTCGATAATTCCCGGCCACAAAGAAATATAATTCACTTTTTGCGTTTTTATCGAAAACACGACGGGGCCTTCGCGCAATAAAAATTCAATTACGGTAATTTGTTGGACTAATTGCGATGTTGGAGAGAAATTGTCGGATTAACATTAACATGATTTATTCATGATTTATTTTGCTGCCACACAGATTAGATCATTATTATGGAATACATCTCGCTGATCGGATGTTTATTGTGGGAATTTGTTAGCTGCTTTGTGTAATAATTAATTTATATGAATTATTTAGTTTTAAATATAATATTTAATTTCAAATTTACAGCTTCTATTGCTTAAATTCGCAATACTATAATTTCTTCAGCTAGCAATTATTTAAGGTTCCTCCTGAAAAAAATACAAGCGGTTTGTTTTAAAATACATATTTTCTATAGGTACCACTGCATTTTTTTTTCTGAGGCTTAAATATTATACAGAGAGAGAGAGAGAGAGAGAGAGAATTGTTTGCTGATATAACTTTTGTAATGAGCATCCTTCAATGATAGAAACATGCGAGATGTGGTTTGGAAAATTAGGTAAAAATTAAACACGTTGTTTGGTTTGGAAAAATTCAAACATGGTAGTTTGAAAATTATAGACAAAAAACGAGTTGGTAGGCCACAAACATTCTAAGATGAAGAATTTCCAGGAGTTATTGGAATTAAGACCCAATGTAAACTAAAAGACAATTAGAAAAGAATATTCATTCACTTGGTCACAGTAATTTAAATAAATTGCCCGAGAAGTGTTTTTTTTTAATGTACATTTGTTTTAAAGTACTTACCTAACGTAAGTAAAAAAAAATGTTACAGATACAAAAGAGGAAATAATTTTTTAATTATTTTCAAATTCTGTTTTATTGAATTATTTAAATGACAATTGGGAGAAGAGTTTAAAGTGAGGCAAGTAACATTTTGTGGATGATTATAAAGAGTGATAAAGATCCAAAAAAATGTGGGTGTCATATAATTTGAGTGACAGGCGATCGGATAAAAATCGTCAAGAAAATGCTGCTTGGGTGATGAAAAATGGATTTATTTCGAAAATCACAATTAAAAAAATTATGGTTATCAAAGAGCCCATAGACTGCAAAGCTAAATCGCTTTAAATCGACCATGCTCTAGATCTGGCGAGTTCAGGTTGGTTTCGTACATTACGAACTGTTAAAACCAGGCGAAACAGCAATACAGATGGCTACCGACAACAAATAAACAATTTTAATAGAAACACGTCGACAATACACTCAAAGACACAATTGTGCCTATTCTGTATGAGAAATGTTAAGTTTAACGTGTTCGCTATTTTTAATATCATTACAGTCTAACCAGTTTTTAGAAGATATATATAAACATAAAATGTGAATTTAAACCTAACATTTTCCGTACGGAATAGCCCCGAATAAGGTGATTTTACAGTGTGACAGCGCGTCTCGTATTGCAAAAGTAGACCTGCTTCCATTCGACTACCACTTTTTTGTATGAGATGGGCAGGATGTGTAGAAATGTTGTAAATTTATTTTTCTTTAGAGAAACAAAAAAAACGAAGCGAATTGTCAAGGGATTAATTTAAAATTTACAAGTGAATGAAAATGTTCATAAATTAAAAAGTTAAGGCATTCACAAAAATATAATAACAACAATTTTTGATTATATTTAATCATTTCCCTCTATTAATAGATTGCATTGCAGAAGCTTTTATTTTTTAAATACTTAGTATTTATTGGGAAATAAATCAATATTTGACTTAAGGTTTCAAAGTTCTTTAATCATACTACGATAATTGGTTCTCCACATAGTGGCATTATCAGGTAGATGAATGATGGTTATAAAGTTGAGTACCCACCCCAATAATAATAGAAATAGTATATAAACGAAATACTCAATTTTGTAATTATCGTTCATCTACCTGATGATGTCACTTTGTGGTGAGCCAATTGTGGTAGTACGATTAGAGAACTTTGAAACCTTAAGTAAAATTGTGTTTTATTTTTTAATCTATATTAAAGGAGTCGCTTGCATCTATTCTAATATTTCAATAGACACATATAAGATATGTAAATACAAGCTGTTAAACGCAGTATAAGACTTGTTTAGAGTGAAAAAAGCAAGTAGCACATGAAAAATATTGTATTTTCTGAGGTACTGACGGGAGAATATTCTCCACTATTATTTTTTGAAGCCAAGTGCTGCGGAAACTTGTCGTTTACTTGTAGATGTTTACGATCATCAGTCTATTGGAGCAGATTTCAGCCACCATTCATCTAGTGTATGGATAATAGTATAGTCAGCCTCTCCTGCATCTTCACCTCCCTCCACTTCTCTTTCATCCATGCCTGCACATTTACCCCATTCTCCAACCACTCATTAACAATATTCTCCAACACTCCTGCCCTTTCATACATCTTTCTTTGTACGTTCCTCCATTCCCTCAACCCAATTCCCACGCACGTTCTCCATACCTCTTTCACCAATCTCTCATTATCAAATCCACACAACTTCATCTCATTCTTCACCACTCTCTCCATTTTTTTTAATAAATGAAACACTTTTTTACTTTGTTTGTATAACTCGGATTGAAACTAACTAAACTATTGACTATAGTTTCGACAACCTTAACGTGTCATTATCAAAACAAAAGTCTCCATTGCCTTCACATGTACACTAACCCTATTTGTTTCCTCAAGCAGAATGTACCTAGGGGTTGATCTTTCCACCCCAAGAATCTGCTTCAGGATCAACCACTGCTCTCTTTCAATGCATTGGTACTATCTTAATTCCCAAGTTTCCACACCAAAGTATCATACTGCTGCTTTCGAATCCAAGAAAATAGCGTACATACTGCCTTTTCTTCCAACACTTTCTACGCCATATTTGCCAGTGTATAGATCCCTTGTTCCCCTCTCTTTTCTAGAATCCCCTTGTGTCTCCGAAAACAATCCTTTTATCTCCACCCCTTTTCCAGTCTATTTTTATCACCGTCATGACAATTTTGTACCCGGTACACACAATCGATATTCCTTTGTGTACCGGCCACATAACTTTAACACGCCAAGCCTCTGGAAACTCGAATTCTCCTCTGTATATTTGACTCAGCAACGCTCAAAGCTTCTGCTTTCCCTCCTTCCATATTTCTGCATTTAATCCATCCAGCTAAGCAGCTTTTCTAGCCTTCGCTTCATCAAACGCGTTTTTTATTTCTTCCTCCATGAACGCTTCAACCTCTCCTATCGATACTTATTCCCCTACCCCACTTGGCTCCCCAATCATTGTCTTACATTTCTTTGTCCAATTTTCCAAAGATACTCCTATATGTCTCCTAATTTCATCTCTCTTTAAGATATTCCTTATCTCCCTTTCATTTCTACATAATTTAATTTCCTCAGTTGTTCTTTCAACGGCTTGCATCTTTTTTTTTCTCACCTATTTTGGCATACCTGATCCTCGTTTCCACCATCCTCTTCTCTTCTCCCCTACCAAGCTCCACTTCCTCTTTGCGTCCAAACACCTCCATCAAACCATGGGCATCTCTTCCCATCGCTCCTTTTCAATTTTCGTCCGCATGCGCGATGAGCTCTTCCATTTCTTCCATAATTTTTACTTCTCTATTACTTATTTTAATTAAAGAATTGTATAAAATTATTCATCTTCAAACCGATAATGTCATCTTCTTAAGTCAAATAAGTTTACCGCGACACGAATGTTTTCGAAAAGCTGTAGAACTTTTTACTATGATATGCCAAGAAATATAAAGAATAACGTGAATGGTGACTGGCATTCACTTTATTCTATATATATATTATATAAAATAATAACAAAATATCACGAAGTACAGTATGCAGTCGGTTTTATATTTGTAAGGAATGTTACAATTAATTTGCAGCTGTTAGGATGAATGATTTGGAAGTATAGCTTTTTCTAAAGTATTGTTTGGGAAACACAGCTGAAAACTTTGGAAATATCAAGGAATAACGGTATATTTGTACTCCTTTCTTCAAAATAATCGTCTCTACAGCTTTATTGATTGAAGCAGATGAAATATGTGATTCCCGTTATTCTATATATATATATTATATAAAATGATAACAATATATCACGAAGTACCGTATGCAGTCGGTTTTTTTAACCAAACCAGGATGAGTTTATTAATAATTTGCAGTCGTCTTTATTTTAATTGTAATTTACACCAATTAGTTTGTAAGTAATTATATAATTATGTAATTCATGTTTAGTTTATACGCGAATTTGTATTTTATTTTTGTAATTAGACTAAGGTCTGTTGAGGAAATAGATAAATAAATAAATATTCGAACTTATATTTTACTTTACACAAAAATTAAAACTAATTCTTATTTCTAATAGTAACCAGTAAAATGTATTAGAAAAATAATACCGATCCATTAGTTGAATTAATTATCCTAGGCAATGATTGCAAAACTCATTTTCAATACAAAAATATAAATAATTAATCACAAAGTAAGAAATATAAATAACCAAGAATAAAACTAGTTTTATTTGTGATTAATTCCTAATCTCATGAATCAAAATTTAAACCACGTTAATTCTTCCATCAATCTTATTTAAATCATCTAAGAACTAGTCAAAATCCCGAATTCATTTAACATTCATAATTAACATGACAAATTCGTATGCGGTCCGCGTTCGGGTAATTACACGCCCGATTGCGTTTTATGTTCTTTTTTCAGCCGAACTTGACATTTTATTATATGCAAATCGGCGTTAATCAAGAATGGCGGGCGTGCGATATGAATTTGAATTTGGTAACCGGAGTAATAGGTGCGATTTGTGTTTGATTCTTGTTTTATGGGTCCATTATTTTTATTTATGGCGAAGTTTAATTATGTGGGTGTACTTGCTGGCAAGTAGAAAAAAACGAAACGAGTTGACCATATCGGGAAGTTGTCAACACCTTAATTGAAGTATTTGAATTTTAAAGTCTAACAACTTTGTTGAAATATATTGATTGTATGGCGATGTTGTTAATGGCTTAATAGACTAGCTATTTCCGTTTTATGGCATGTTTCATGTATTTAAATTGAAATTATTTAAATAGAAGTTTTTGATAATAATTAATAAAATAAATTTATTTCGAAATCTGAGACAGATTAACAGCTAAATCTATTGTAATTATAATAAATTAAAGACGACGCAATCGCCACATTTTGCCTAATTATTTATATACATAGAAAATCTTTATTTCTGAGAAATACATTAAATTATATTACAATATTTACATTACAATCACAAACATCTAGTTAAATCTCAGAAAATGGCTATTGACCATCGGTCTTTCTGCCAATTATTTATATTATATTGTTTTGTATTATTTGTATAGTCTTTACTCAAACAGTGTTAGTCCGTCTGGGTTATCGAATGAAATGTATTTTATTATAATCAAAAGCGAGATTTAATTAATTTAAATTAATATAAATATACATGGGCAGAAGGACCTCCAGGCGATAGCCCAGGACAGACAAACTTTTATTTTAATTATATACATTAAAATAAAAGTTTGTCAATGTCTGTAAAAATGTAATTGTCTGAAATACCTTTAATTTATATTTATATATATATATATATATAGAGATAGATAGATATACGAAACATGCAATAAAACAAAAGGTGGTGGAATTGCTGAGAGAAGATGGGGCCGGAGTGAAGATTTTTTTTATTAAATAATAATAAATGTTTAATTTTGAAAACGTCAGGAGTGTAGACTTAGAGCAAGAAATGTTATAATATTTATAAGACTAATTGTAATAGGTTAAGTGGAAGAGCAGTAGCAGATAATACGGGCTGAACTTCGCTTATACTTTTATACATTTTCTCTTTGTAAAACTACTCGTTTATTTTATAAATACGTTTATTATTATTTTTATAGTTGTACACGTTTTGTTAAAAGAAGGGATGTAATGCCAAACAAAGGTTTTTTCTTCAAAGAACGTCCCTTTTTGCCGCATTTTGATGATTATGCAATTTTTGTAGGTCCCAACGTTGGGTGACTTTTTTGCTACATACTTGGGAATCAGCACGTCAAATTACATAAAAATTAACGAAAGCCATTGAAAAAGCTTTCATATCGTCGGTCTGTATTATTGCATTAAAAAATATATTTTTTTATTACAAAATAATTTGTATAATTGCTGTTACCATAATTTCATTAAAGCAAATTTCTTTCATTGTGATTTACGACCATCAAAGTGACAATTAAGTAACGGAGTTAAATAACAAGACGAATAAATTTCATAGTCTACTTAAGTCGCACCAAACAAAAAATTGTGAATTATAAAACCGCGTCTCGGTTTCGTTTGAGGTAACATTTATTATTAAGCATTTATGATTTGTTTTGACAGGCACCAGAATTACAATTACATTATAATCGGCACCACCTTAACCGGCTGTCAAAATTGATTTGCTATTTATGCGCTTTACCGTCCATTAACATTATAAAAACGTAAGTCATTATGGGTACGTACCGACAGAGGATTTATGCGTATCGTATAATTTGATTACATTGTTTTTCGCTGTATATTTATAATCGTTATTTATGTGGTGAGTTGTTTACATTGATAAGATGATAAATATCTCAAAGAAGTTAAGTCAAAACAATCACTAACATTTTAGTATGTTTTTAGATATCTTATTTTTTAAATTAAAATTCATTTTTTATTCCGAAGCACTGGCTTTTACTTGTACTGTCTTATTTCAACTTTTAAGAAATTATATAATTGATTGTTGAAGCCATTACTTTGTTAAACATATTTATTATTATTATGAAGGTAAGGAAGTAATGAAACACTTACACTTGGTTGTACTTTAAATTTAAATTAACTTGCCATTTTTATTGTTTAATTGCTTTTACTTGTCTTTTTCAAGTTTAAAGTAATTTATTTACAATCAAGTGCATCTCCATCCTTGTTCAAAGACAAGTTGGGTAAACTTTATACACCGAGTAATTGTTAATATATTTTAACGCTCAAATGCCTTAACAAGGAACGATATAAATATTTCAGCTGTCAAAATATTTAGACGTGTTTATAATAGTTTTATCGTCCGCTTACAAAATAATTTGTTTGATAAGTCATATACATTTAAAAAAAATAATAACTCTAAAATTAACCCTTGTGGTATACCATGATTTGTTTGGATCGCGATAGAAATTGGGTTATTTCTGGATTCGTATTGAATTAAATTTATGAGGTATGTTACAATTAATTTGCAGCTATTATTATGTGGAAGTATGGCTTTCTCAAAAGCATTTTTAAGGAAAAATAGTTGAAATTTTTGGAACGATCAAGGAATCACGGTGTACACTCCTTTCTTCAAAATAATCAATAATCGTCTCTACAGCTTCATTGATTGCATCAGATTAATTAATTAAGGAGTTAATTATTTATTAGATAGCGTTCACATGTCATTAATTATAAATTAATAAACATAAAGCTGCAGTCACTACTTAAATTATATTTTAATACAAATCTATATAAGTATATTACGCTTTACTTTTAATCATAATAAATGAAAGTCGACGCAAGCGCCATCTTTCGCCTAATTCATCAAGGCATTTCACGTGGAACACACTAATCTGATGAAATGGTTATCACTAGTTATCCATATGCTGAATATTTTATTAAACGCTTCAGTTTGTTTGTGTAACCACTACGAAAACTAAAATCATAGTTTCTTACACAATCAATTCGCCTAAATTAGTTAGAATATGACTAACCAAAAAGAGAATAACTTATTACACTAACCGCCCATTTTTAGAACTCATACAAATATCGCATTACCATTTTCATGTTTAAATATATCCATGCCCTTCTTAAGAAAAGATCACAATTCTACATGCAATAAATACTCCCATAAAAAAATCTATTTAATTTAATAGCGAAGCCGGAACAAAAGAAATAAATTTCGTCGCCAGAAGTGAGTAACTTCAAATTATTACCCCGTAGGTGCGTTTTGGGCGCGTTCCGCACAAATTTGGCATTAGGTGTTGTTCGCGGCTGAGTCATTGCGATTCGATCCGATTTGCGTATTTATGTATTCTAATTGGATGTGATTTAATGGGTTAAATAAATGTTACACTTGATTAATAATTACCTCAAGGTTTTAATTAATTTCCAACAAAGGTATAATTTTAATTTTGATTAAACATTTGCTTAACTATATGTATATAAAAATTGCGTTTTGTAATTAATTTATTTTGCATGATTCTTCCATAAATTTTACGCAGTTATTATTAAATTGAAAGTTAATTGGATGTCTTTTAATTAATAACAATCTAAATTAATCCATAATGAAAAATTAGTATAATATATTTCATATTTAATTCTCCATAAATTAAATTACAATTTATAACCATGTAATAAAATGAAGCTACATCATTTTCACCAGCATTTTAGAAAATATTAAATTAATTTTAGAACATGTATAATAAAAAATAGTTAGATAAGTTGAAATTTATAAAATAATGATTTCAATTTAACATTATATTTTTCATTGATTTGAATTAATAAATATAATAAAAAGATAAGAAACAACAAAAGAAGAATTAAGTAGATGTTGAGTGATTTTTTAAAATTATTTTTAAGGAATTGCAGGGAGCCAGAGAATAATTGGAACCAATTATATTTGCTGAAATCATGATTCTTTATTAAAACAACCACAACCTTTTTGTGGAATATTGACCAGAAACAAAATTCACTAGATCCCTATATCATGTAACTCACATTTGTTAGGCAATTAAGAGTGGGCGTAAGATTAGCTCAAGTATGAAATATATTTTATATATCTAATTGCATCCATGTCCATTAATTAGATTATCAAGTGATTAATTCTAAAATTATATGTTATCATTTTCATTATTAAATTAAAAGAATAAAAAAGAAAATAATTAATTACTTAATCACTTTCTTTCCATTTGCTCTACAATTAAATACTTACAAAGTAAGTATACAAAAATACAAATATCTAATGAAGCAACTACTTCTGGGCAAATACTCAGGCCGGACATTGAATTATACAATATATATTTGCTGTTGCATCTCGGCATTGCTAAAAAAGAAACGTTTCTTCAAATCAAGAAAATTGCATACAAACAAAATTAAATATGTTAAAAGGCTGTAGACACGTGTTTCGGGATCTCTCCCTCGTCAGTACAGCTCTGCCTTAAGAATTGCTAAAAAACGTACCGTTTTTCTCCGGGAATTTAGTGGAACCAACGGTCGTGATGTGATGACATATTTCAATTAATGTCTTGATTCGAATTTTTAATTAAAATTGAAACGCAAGCTCGCTATTTGCCCTGGAAATATTTTTTGCAATAGATATTTGTATTGTTGTATACTTACTTTGTAAGTTACTTAATTGCAGAGCAAATGGAAAGTGATTAAGTAATTAATTATTTTCTTTTATGTTCTTTTAATTTAATTAAACTGCAATGTGAAAAATTACCACCATCTTTATAAATTTTCATTATTAGTTCATAATTTCTAAACAAACAAATTATACAAATAATAAAATCTCAATACAAACTATGTTTTTAAGAAATTCATAATGTTAATAATAAAGCCAATTCACATTTTGTGAATTTTAATTTATGAATCTAGATTTCATGGCACATATTTTGAAATTTGTTAAAAATGGTGCAGTTTTAATCATTTATGACTTTCTCATCTCATTAATGAAAGGAAAATTGAAATCATTATAATTTTTTCTTCAATAATTATATGTTATTAAAAAAATATAAAACCATTTCCCATAACTTCAAAATTGGTAGTAATAATCGGAATTTTATAAAATAATTATGTTTATATAAATTAAACATAATTATTTTATAAAACTAGATTTATTATTTATGTGGTAAACATAGATATATTACAATAATAATATATATTTTTCATTTATAAATAAATTCACTTCGTTTGTTGATTTTATTTCTTCAAAAACATTTTTTCTTAAAACGTGTTTTACCAAGGAACTGAAACACATTGAAACAAAATAGTAAAACAATTTAATTTAAAATAAAAATAATTTGATAATTATGTATTATTACTCAATTTAATAATTAATAAATTATTTTCTATAGTAATTGATAGATAACGCATAATTTCATGTGATGCCACATGAAATTATGCGTCAACGATTTCGGTCAACAGAGAATCGCTGTTTCCACTAAAGGAAGGCGAACTTCTCCTGTTTATGAGAACATTTTATTAAATTTTATTAAATTATTTTCTCTTTAGCTACTGCGACTTTCATTATTTGCTTTACATAAGCAACTTAAAAACAAATATCCATTAAATCAACTACATTTCTACTAAAACTACTAAAGAGAAAATCATGTAATATAATTTTTAATAATGTAATTGAGTAAATTAATTATTTTCAAATTATTTTTACTAAAATTAATTTTAATATACAGTTATTATATTATAATTTTAATTTTAATAATTGTATATTGAAATTAAATTAAGTAAAAAGAATTTGAAAATAATTAATTTACCACAATTAATTTAATTTTAATATACAGTTATTAAAATTTAAATTATAATATAATAACTGTTTATTAAAATTATTTTAAGTAAAAATAATTTGAAAATAATTATTTTACTCAAGTGCATTATTACATATTACATTACATTATTTTCTCTTTAGTAGTAGAAGTGAATAAATATATGTTTAATTAATTTCTCACTTAACCAGTGGTGAAACATTTTGGAACACTTGGTTTGTTTCACTTATTTAAATAAGTGAAAGAAACCAAGTGTTTTAATTTCAATTAAATCATCCTGAATGAATAAATATGATTTTTTTATATTAAAACAGCCCTTTTTGTTGAGGAGAAAATGTCTGTAGGTGCCTATATCATGCAGCTCTTATTACTTAGGTATGGATGGAAGAAGAGTGGGCGTAATCCTAACTGAATCCCACCTAATGCTTCACTTATTTTTCTAATGTATTCCTTTTTCATAATTTTGTTTGTTAAATTGTATTAAGAATTATTACTATTATTTTAATTATTTTGCTTATTTTAAAATATAGGAAAAACATATTATAAAGATGACTATAAACTGTATTTCTTAATTACATAAACTATTCTTCTTCAGTGACATATCTAATCATCTAATGAACACCTATCAGCTTTGGCCTCGATAGGACACCTCGTCTTTACGCTACCAGTCGCCGTTCATCGTTAATTATCCTGTCTTGTCTGCAATGAAAATTCCTCTGGGACAATTATTTAACAAATTTCTTCTAAATTATCGCACGGTAGAGTTGCAATAATGGAGCCGCATAAGTGTCAAGGCCGCGCTGGCATTTGCATTCGATCGATGCAATTGCCGTGCTCACTCCTTCAGATTATCATTTCTTCTTCGGCGATTATTAATTAGCTATAAAAACGCTTGAAACCTTTAACGTAAAATGTTTATAACAATGAAAATAAAAATATGTTGAATCTAAACAAATTAAAATAATTATTTACAGTGTCAGTCAATTGTATTTCACAATATATCAAATGTTTTGTGTTTAACTTAATTATATTTAATTTTCTAGTTTTTAAGGCTTACACTTAGTGGTACTTATTCTGTTAGGAATTAATGAAACACTTTAACTTTCTACAACTTATATAAGATTAATATGAAAGGTATATTAAAATATTTATGTCATAAAACTCTATATTACTAGATCACAGAAAAAAAAAATACAAAATGAAATGTTATGAGTGTAGGCGAAGTTCAGTCAGCTATATATATAGTGGCTATTACCCCTTGTAGGGGTTACACCGCTCCTGTTGGAGCTTTCTAGGTCATTATTTGATCATTTCCCTTCAACCTTTTAAACTTTTTTACTGATCTGTCTCCATTTTTTCCTGTTCTTTGTTTTGTCTTGCCACTTTCTAACTCCAATATTCTTCAGATCTTCCATTACTTCTTGTATCTATGTCGTTCTTGGTCTGCCTCTTCCTGGGTTCCATTGAAGTATTGATTTTATTGTAGACATTGGTCCTACCCTCCATATGTGTCCAAGCCACTTCACTCTTTTCTGTTTTGTTTTACTTACGACGTCTCTTTCTAGTTCCTGTTTTAGTTATTTTTTTTGTGCGTTTTCTATATTCATTTTCGGGTGTTTTATTTTGTCCTATCATAGTTCTTAATAATATTAATATTACTAGATAGATATTAAAAAAAAACTACAACAACTTAAATGCTTCAGGTGAAACGATAAATGTTTAATCCGACGTTTTTTTTTTTTTTTTTTGATAATGACACGTTAAGGTTGTCGAAATTATAGTCAACAATAAAAACAATCCGAGTTATACAAACAAAGTAAAAAAGTGTTTCATTTATTAAAATTAAATTACAATGTATAACAAAGTAGAAGCCTCAACAATTAACAAGTTTTATTTTTTTCATACGACATGAACATTTCGTCTTATGCATCTGTAACTCGTTACGTGAAATACTAGGTTAATATGCTCCATCATATTGAAACCAAATAGATGGCATTTGATTTCAATACGATGTCATACAGTTATTTTTTTAAACAAAAATTCGTTCAGCATAGCAAGGTAGGTGCTTCTCCTTACTCATCTACGAAGAAAAAAATGCTTAATGATGCCACTCGACTCAATAGTGTTGATTTCTCTAATCCCCAAATGCGATAATTTTGTTTATTGGCATATCCTTCGAGATAGAAATGAGCATCAGAAAACACGATAACTTTTCGATAAAAATGCTCATCTTCCAACAAACGACCTTTAGTCCATTGGGAAAATTTTAAACGCATCGGATGATCATGAAACTTAATTTCTTGAACTAATTCAGATTTCAATCCGAGGTCTTTATGCAAAATTCATCTTTGAAAAGTATGAGAAATATTCAGTTCCTGAAAAAGTTGACGAATTGATGATTAGGAATGTCCACGCACACTTTGAGAATAAATATTATTGGCTGGGCGCGCTATCCAGTAATATACAAACTCGCTTCACAGATTGATTCAAAAACTAGCTTGAACACAATCCTATTGAATTAATTTCATAAATGTCTTACCATTTGAGTAGAAAACTCATCATTTTCGAAGTAAGTTTTTAATATTTCCATACGTTGTTCAAACGCACATAACACTAACACGTCCAATGGACATGCATTGAATATCCATTTGAGAATATTGGAATATCCGCGGATATATATTGAGCGTCTAATGGAGTTGCAATTTTTAAAATGTACGGTATAAATATTCTATGGATATTCATAGGCTATAGTAAAATAAATATCCATATTTAATTCATGAAATGATATCCATTGAATATACTTTGATGAATATTCATTAGAGAGTATACATTGAATATCCATTGTATGTTGCCGAACGTATTTACACATTTGGGATATATAATGGATATCCATTGGAGACTTTGTGCTATGTGGGAAGCATCCCATTTCGTAAATATCAAATATAGAATTAAATTCATGTTAGCTCTTGGATGTTATCAATATTTTTATTAATCATTATAAATTAAAGAAGACGCAAGCGCCACCTTTTGTCCAATTTCAAGTGGCATCGTCAAAGATTTGGGTCTACAAGGTAGTCGACCGAGACTCATTATTTCGTCACATTACATTAAATGTGAATATTTGTATTGTTTAAATATTGGTAATTCATGTAGTAATAATAAATATTAGTACATTATTAAAAATGTTCATATAAAAAATGTTTATTATTTTTATTAATTAAAATGAATGACTTTAAAGAGATAAAAGTGGAAACAATCAACCTGATTAGGACAACAAGCAAAATGAGAATGACTTTAAATTCTTGACTAATTTCGGATTATTAGCCAATTCACTTTAATCTCAATATGTTATTGGTAGATGTTTAGGGGACCAATGTGCATGTTGAAAAATCAGAGAGAAGGATTAGAAGATTAAGGTTACGTTACATTATGTGAAATTGTTGTTAGCGATTATTAAAGTTTTAAACAAATGCAGTCCGTCTAATTTCCAACCCCCAACAAAAATTCCAAGATGCAAATGAACCATGGATTGTATCGAAATAATATTTTTTCTATTCATACAAACATTATTATTTCCGCAATATAAGCACACCGATGCAAAATCCATCAAACAGCACTCACCTCGCATTAATCGTCCCTGACCAAAGCGAAATTAACCGACACAATCTCTAACATTCTTTTGTTCGGAAATTATCAGATCATGATCTTCAGTTGCACCAATCGCGCAGTAACATCAAGAACAAACATCACCTATGAGTAAGCGAAATTTTTGAGTTCGGGTATTGATTCGTGCCGATAATTGTTTATCGGCAACACCTCGACGGTAATTAATATTAACGATCATTCATGAATGCGCCATCACGCGGATGTGCTTGAATGGCCATTGTCTAATTACACGTGCGGTTATGATCTTTTGGGCGCGATCGTGTTGGTGGATGTTTGTGGTCTTGAAATTATCAACACTGCTGATGTGTTATTATGCAGATTTTCGGTTTTAGCATTGCTAATGATTTGTATTTAACTGACGGGGTTTTAATCATGTATATGTTTTGTATTTTTTAATACGGATTATGTGGTTGATGAAGTTATTACGTTAATAAATTTAAACACACGGAACTTAACTATATTGAAACAACCTCCCTTCTCCTAGTACGTACACTTTTCTGAAATGCAATTAAGCACAAAACCTTTAACATTCTTTTCTGTAAAAAATGAATTGGCTATCAACAGCATTAATATAATATTAAAAATCATTGAAAATAATAAATATTACACTGCTCAACATTTGAACTGATACTCTAATAAGAATATATGTAAATGAAAATGGACGGATGAACTCCATTTTTCTCTTAATAGTGGAACCAGAATATCCATAGCTAAATGTTCAATGATGAAATTAGCTATGAAACCGCGCCAAAAGTCAGCGTATAGTGTCATGACGAACGATTATCATGACACTATACGCTGACTTTTGGCGCGGTTTCATAGCTAATTTCATCATTGAACCCATTTTTTTTTGTGGAAATTTGGAATGGAGAGGCCGAATCTGTAACTGCAACTAGTGAAGAATACCTGTAAGTGCTGATGGATTATGCAATTCCACAGTTGCAAAAAAAATCAAGAATGAACTGAAAACATAATTTTTAGGCAGGATGGAGCAACTCTGCACATATGCGGCTCGCCCTGTTAAAGAATTGTTAATTAAGTTATTCAATATCGTGTTATAAGCAGACATTTTATAAATTCCTGGCCACTAATATCTTCCTGGACTGATCTTAACTCAGCGGATTAATGGCTGTGGGGTTATTAAAAAAAGTATTTAGAAGAAGGCTAACAATACTAGAAGATTTGAAAGAGGGCATTATCGAGCAAATTGGCGAAATTTAACCAGATATATTTAATAATGCTATGCAGAATTTGGAGGAACGGTTACTGATTTTGAACAAGATAGTGGAGGTCACATCGAACATTTGCGATAACAAATGGTAGTTCTTCCATTATTGAAGCAAACTAATTTCTTTTACTTTTTGTTTTTAATGTTTTAATTTAATTTCTTAAAAATACAGGGTGTCCCGTTGATGTTGGGAAATAGCTTAACCTCAGGTTCCTGGGACGACCTAAATATGACGATTCAAGCGAACTTATTCGAATTTCGCCGTAATGGTTAATTTTTGTATATAGATACGTTCGGTTGAATCGTCATATTTTGGTCCAAGGAACTTGAGATTAAGCCACTTCCTAACATTAACGGGACACCCTGTATAAGGCGTTCAAATATATCCCTTATTTGATGATAACTCTGTACTTTTGAGGATTAGGAAACAAAAGATTGAACTTAAATAACGAATTTCAAATGTTTTAATAAACTAACAAAATCTATATTTTTTGTATTAGAGAAAAGTTTGCTCTGAAAAGAAATGATAACCACATATTTAAATATTAATAATGCTCTAGATCTTATAACCTCTTGTCAGGCTGGAAATCAACACCCAATTGTAATGCTGAACAAAATTTATTCTTAGAAAACAGTAGTTCGAGGATGATGGTGATTATCACTTCTCGTAATCTTGCCAACATTTTTAGACAATCTTATACGTTCTCTAAAGGATTGAGATCTGGTGTGCTGGCTGGCCAATCCATGGTTGTAATACTGTTATGTTCAAAAATGCATTGATTTACCTAGTTCTATGACGTCGCACGTTATCATCAACAAATACGAAACCATCGCCTATTTCATTAGAAATGGCAACACTGCATATTCTAATACCTTATTGAGATACCTGACACTATTCATTGTAGTATTTCTAAGCAAAACCAATTCAGTTCAATGAGTTATAAATCTCACCAAATAGTAATTAAATCACCTTCATAAGCTTCATGGTATGTCACGTTGTTTTCAATATAGAGTTCACCTCTGCTCTTCCAAACTTGTATTTTTTAATTTAAGCTCTTTGTTTTGTGGAAGTAATGTATGAAGTTGTTGGTAGGATTATGATTATGGTGGCGAAGTTTGGTCAAGATATGAAGAGAAAATCTCTCTGTAACTTCGAAGTTATTTAGAGACTCTCCCGTATCAGAGTTTATATCTAGGAACAATAATCAATTATCGCACCGCACCGCTTATACTTTTTTATATCTTAGGAAATATTTTAGTACTAATTCCTGCATTTTTTTATAAGTTATGCGTCGGAAATATTTGGCTTATTTAAAAAATGCATGTAGCGTGATTTTTATGGAAAAATTGTAATCTAATTTGATGCTGATGAATTTATAGACGAGAGAAGGTATTATTAGTGATCGGTATTCTGGTAATTGAATAGTGTAAGACAGAGTTGGGTTTAATTTTTAGTCTCCAGATAGAGAAACATTAAGATGATCCATCTATTATAATTATTATTTGTTTGATAGTTATCCATTAATAAGTGGGAGTCGCAAGTATCTCGCTTCTTGTTGGCGGAAGAAGAGTCGCGAGCACGCGAATCTATCGATGGTTAATCATCTTAAATGATGTTACACCTATTCTTAATTGTGTGCTAATTAAGCTAAGGTTCCTACAAAATTTTCTCCTAATTATTATTATGAACGGCGATTTTTTTAAATCTTTGGTTTTTGAAAATCAAACAAAATGCATAAACTTTGTAAAAGTCAATGAAATATTTATTTGAGTCGATAAATCAATGTCTGCTATTTATATTTTAATGATTATTTCATGTAAATTTTGTTCCGTTTCACGTGGTCCATTCTGAAAATCCAATTTTGACACATCTTTTTCAACATTTCTGACGCTATCTCACCAATGACATGTATAACGTCTTCCAAGGCGACGATGGTTGTTAGCTTGTCCTTATAGAACAACAACAAATTGTTCAAGGGGATCAAATCGCATGATTAAAGTGACATGTGGCACCGTCTCGTTGAAACCACATGCCAACCATATAATTTTTTCCATTTTGGCCAAAAAAGTTCACGATCATAAAAAAAGAAGCTTTCGATTATTGAGATTTTTTTTCCATTATCTCCATTGACTGTATCTCTCCGCTTATCAACGTCTTTGAAGAATCACAGCCCAATGATACCTCCGGCCCATAAACTGCACACAAACAGTGCATTTTCGGGGTGCATTGGTAGTTGTTAAACTATCTCTTGCTGGTCTTCGGGCCAAATTCGGCAATTCTATGTATGGGCACATAAAACCCATTGAGCTAAAAATGAGCCTCATCGCTGAAGACATTTTTTGTGGAGATTCCAATACTTTCATCAGGGTATCGAAATAGGAGATTAAAGCGGTATTTTCGGAAAATTGACTAAGATATAAGAAATAAAATCTAGTGACTATATATTTTAAATGAATTAATTAAATCATTGTTATATTCTGTATTATTCAATAGATGCCATTATTTCATGTCAATTTCTTTGCAAATCGCATAATATATATGATTTATGGAAACATGATCGGCCACAACTGATAAAAGTGAATGACTATGTATCCTCGCAAAAATTGTTCACGGGGACAAAAACGCATAATCTGAGTGACATGTGGCAACGTCTCGTTGAAACCACATATGAACCATGTAAAATTCTTCCATTTTGGACAAATAATGTACGCGATTATCGAATATGAACCATTCGATGATCGGGATTAAAGAAGTACGGCCCAATAAACAGTACCAAACAGTGCATTTTTTCGGGTGCATTGGCAGTTGTGGAACCACCTTAACTGCTCTTCGGACTAAATTCAGCAATTCTGTTTATTTACCTATCCAGGAAGACTTTTACAATATAGATTGTAATGTGTTAGATTATATGTAGATATTGTTTTACGTTTGGCAATAAAGATTATATATATACATATTACGTATCCATTGAGCCAAAAATATGCCTCATCGCTGAAGATATTTTTGTTAGAAATTCTAATCCTTTTGTTAGGTCACTGAAATGGGAGATTAGAGCAGTGTTTTCAGGAAATTGATGAGGATGGAAGAAAAAAATGTAGTGACTGTATATTTTAAATTAATTAATTAAATCATTGGCATATTCTGTATTATTCAACAGATGCAATTATTTAATGTCCATTTATTTGCAAATCCCAGCATGCACGACATAATGTATCATTTATGGAAACGCGATCGGCCACAACTGATACCGCATAATTAATAACGTGTTTGATAATTAAGTTGTTTGATCCGATTGCGTGTTCGAGTCGTAAATTGGAAATTTTGTTTATTATAATGACAAATCGTAAATACAAATGCCAATGACAAACGGGAGCAGAATCGGCATTCCTAGAGAATTTAAATATTTTTTCTTACACCTTTAATCTGATTTAATGTTAATTTTGCGTGATATTCAATGACAATAATTTATTTCCTGTGATGGTATTTAGAATAATTTAATTAATTTCTTATTGAAATTATTGAAATAAATATTTATTGATAACAAATCATAATATTTTTATGTTATTGGAACTAAATTAGAATAATAAAAAAACAAGCATATATTTAATACATTCATTTAAAAAAAAAGAAAACGGTTGCTTCAAGCCAATCCTATTTTTGATATGACTAAAATTAGTTTAGAAATTCGTAACCGTAAATAAATGTTATCAATTAAAATGAAAATGACACTTTTTTAGTTTTTTGAATTAAAATTAATTTACGAAAAAGTATTAAATATGATCAATAAAAATCGATCATTCTCATTTTTCAATACTGCGAAAATTAATTACACTGTAGATTATGGCAAACGCATATTGAAAAAATATGTTTCAAAAATGGGAATAATCGAATTTTATTGATCATTTTCAGTAATTTTTCCTCATTTAATTTCAATTTAAATAACCACAAAAATGTCATTTTAATTTTAATTGAAAACATTCATTTTCGGTTATGTATTTCTAAACTAATTTTGGTCGTATCAAAAGTAGGATTGGTTGGAAACAGGATTTTTAAAAATATATATATACTGAATACACAAAGTCGATATAAATTTTTTATAATTAAATAAAAATTAAACATGGCCGTTAATTACATGAGATACATATTTTTAATTATGAACCAAAACAATTGAATGAAGAACAAAATATACCCCATGATGAATTTCGTGATGAAATCTTGCAATTAATTATCATTGCAAGAAATCTTGCAATGATAATTACATTTCGATCAAGCCTTTTTTCCCTTTCATTTAAATAGTAAATAAAATGATAAAGCACATCACGAAATTCATCATGAGGTATATTTTGTTCTTCGTTCCTTGTTTAATTTCATTGTAATTTAAATAATTGCAAATGTGTCAATCATCTTTGTTTCATTTTATTTAAATAAAAATAGTTGTCTTTTATTCTAATTTAATTAGTCTCCACAATCAACATAAAGAAAATTAGTGAAATACATTTTAAGTGTAGAATATGCTAAATAGAAAAATGTCGAGAGAGAAATGGTAATAGCCAGAATTGGAACATGCAGCAATTACCGTATACCTTCCTTTGTGAATTTTTTATAGGCGAGTTTAAAAATATCAATGTCATGTATTCTCTCCAGACGGACTAACTGCATACACTACTGAGTTCTGTATGCATAAGTCTTAAAGTTAGAGTTCCTACTTAGAATTTGAATTTTTTAGGGCGCTTCGGTAACATTGGTCTTTTGAGCCGTAACCTACTGGATATTTAGATATACTAAATCCAATTTTGGCACATTCGTCAGATATGTTGGCCTGTATCTCACCAATGAAACGTGTCATGTTGTCTTCCAAAGCGGCAATGGTCATTGGCTTGTTCCTAAAGGCGACAATATAAAATCTTGTTAGTTTTTTTTTCTACATTTATGGTTTTGTGAATAAGTACGATTGATAAAATTGTTGGAATCGCTATCTGGATATGATATAGCAATGGTAAATAGAAGAATATTAAATACCTGATGTAATTTATCATCAGATGGCGAATCGAATAATTTCCTTCAAGTCGTTCATTTACAAACACCGTAACAACAAATAAATTACCTGCAACCTTTTTTTAATACTTCTTTCTTCGAGCCATTACATAAACGCGTGCAGAGTAAACAAGGTTACGCACTCGGCGAGAATTCCAGAGCGCCGCAATCGGAGAATCCCGAGAATTTCTCTGAAGCGGCTAAAATAAAGCGTTTCGTCTTATTGTTTCCGACGTTGCCGCATCCGCGAGGAACAGTTTTCGAAAAATATTTTGAGCAATTTCGGCGCGGAATCTGAAGGACGCCGTTCGACCGGAAAGGCGGCGTGAAGAAATTGCAACAAATTGTTAACAGCAGAAGCGTGCGTGCGTGAAATGGAACACCATTGTTGCGAGCATCGCTTAAGCGCAATTTGCGCATAATAAAGTGTTTTGTTGCATTGAGGAGATGTAGCCATCGTGACGTTTTATGAGTCGTAAATTATTGGCATAATTGAGTTATCACTCCGCTATTCGTTTTCCACGTGCAAATTGTTTCTTTGCTTTTAGCATTGTTTAGGTTACAATATATTTGCATTTTATTACAACCATAACAAATGTGAATTGTTTTTAAAATCAACATTGTCACCTTCAGTTTTTATGACAATTTTCCACAAAAAATGATCTTGAATTGCCTATATCTGTAACTTCTGGTGTTCCTCAGGGATCCCACCACTTTTCACTTTTCATAATTGTTGAAAAATTATCTATTACTTACATTATTTTGAATGCCTTTTTTGTGAAAACGATCATAAATTATTCACTCCTATTGAAGATTCAAGTTATTCCAGTATAATAGAAATCAGAGTACGTATTCACTTGATCAGTTACTTAAAATAAATTAAAAGAAATTTAAAAACATATTTATATAATTAATATATGTAAAATTATTGTCTGTTAATAAAGATTTCTGTACACAGTGCATTTTTTTATCTAGGCATCATAGGGATTTACATAGGAAAATCTTTTCGCCGTGTTAATGGTTTTTCTATGGTATGGATTTTGATCAAATTGAACACACATTTAATTTAGAGTAATATGTACAAAATTCAGTAGTTTTTAAACTATTTTAAATGCGTTTTATGTTTTTAAAATTGATTTTAAATGATAATAATTTTGAATATTTTTTTAAGTAGTAGGCTTAGTTCACTGACATCAATCGTAATTGTCAAAGTGTTCCAATTTATTGTACTCCTTTTATTGAAAGAATGTCGGTTTATACTACCCAAGAAAAGGTTAAAATGGTGATGGAACACATAAAAGGGCTATCAAGTAGACAAGTGCGTGATCATTTCTCCGTGGAGTATCCAGGATGGCCAATTCTAAATCAGAAAACAATTCTAAAATTTTACAAAAAAAAAATTTTTATCATTATTTTAAATCACTATTTAATACATTAAATGCATTTAAAATAATTTAAAGACTGCTGAACTTTGCACAAATTACTCTAATTTAAATGTGTGTTTGATCAAAATCCATATCATAGAAAAACCATTAACACGACGAAAAGATTTTGCTATGTAAATTCCTATGAGGCCTGGATAAAAAATGCACTGTATATAATAATTTTCATAATTAAATAATTATTCAATTTTGTATTTTTTTTTCAATTTTCTTTTTATTAAAATTAATTGTCATAATAAGCTGCAATTAGATTTGAACACTCAGACTACTAGTATTCACTGAATAATTATGAGTATTATTGAAATATTTCTAAATGTTTAGTGTTATTTTCCAAAAACAAAGTGAAAACGCAACGTTAATGGTGTCTATCAAATGCACTATTAAGACATACTGAAATAATCGTATGTAAAATGTTAAATTTAACGTGTACGTTATTACTCAATTTCAGATTCTATGTATATAGAATAATAAAATATATATCTATTGCAAACGCTACTTAGATGTGATGATTAAAATAAGGTTTAAGTAACATTTCTTATTTGTAATAGCCCCTAATATGTGATTTTTGCAGTACTTTTTATAAAACATGGACTTCTATTAACTATATTGGTGTTATAGCTTCAAAACCGTCTCAAATATTTGGACTTGTAAAAAGTCAATGATGTAAATACTGTTTATCAAATTCTTTGTTTAATTTGTTCGTCTCCACCTGAAGTATTATTTTGTTGTTTAATACTTTCCGTCAAAGCGAGGTCTGATGTCACGTAGGTCACACATTTACAACAACAACAAACCTTTGCTAAACAACAAACCTATAATTTAAAAGTAATACAATATAAACTACACAAAAGAATAAATCGTGTTTCTAAAATACGAAAACACAACAAGTAAAATTACATTAACGTGAACTAACATAGACTTCTAGAATATTTCTAATGTACCAACGCACACGAGTATTATATTTATCACCATTGTTTACAGTTACGGTTTACAATAATAATATATTTCGCTGCAATTATGACAATGTGTATTAGGTGAGAATTGGCCACACCTATGGTACAGTTAGTCACATATAAAATCCCATTGGAGCTTGGTTTTCAATTCACTTTTAATAATAGACACAAGCACAACTATGCGCCATTATTTATTTATTATTTTTTGTCGGTGCGTATTTTTTAGCCAATTTAATAGCCAGTGTTTTCGCCATTGTTTGCCCAGTTTATGGAAATCGTTTTAGAATTAACTTATATAAACGTAAATGCGAGTGTAGTAATAAAATTAATTATGTTCTTATGTTTAAATGGATTGATTTATTTCCGATTGTTTTCAAATAAGACAATTTATTGTGTGATATATTGCAATAGTTAAACATTTAATGACTTTAAATGATTTCACACGCTCAATGATATGTAAATATGTAGAGATTAATTGGTAGTACAATTGTCACGGTCGTTAATATTGCTTATAAAATACATTTCATTTAATAAAATGTTCAACCACAATTCACCTAGCCTATGGATTACTAGTGATGGCTATTTCGTTTTTTTTTCAACCCTATCGGACTAGAATGTTTCATATGTGCAATGACTTAATGAAAGCGGTTGAAACACTCGTCTTATGATATGAATTATAAAAAAATTAAATGAAATTACGCTATAGATGGCGCTTACGTCGTGTTCCGTTTATTATGGTACAGTATTTAAATAAAATAAAAAGAATTTGGAAATAATTAATAAATTCTTTCCTCCTTAGTTACAGTGATATTTTGACTTATGTTACGTAAGTACTTTAAAACAAATGTATGTTAAAACAATTACTTCTCGGACAAATACCCCGCCTGACATAAAATTATATAATGGACACTTGCTGTTGTTTATAAATAACATATTGCATAATGCAATTTTTTTTTATTCGAGAATATTTAATGCAAAGAGCAACAAAAAACGTTACGTAATATAAGGCCGTCTGCAGACATATTTTTCGGGAACTATTCCTCATCAGTACAGTTCTTCCTTACATAATTAAAAGATGTTAAATTAATTAGATTATGATAATTTAAGTAATTACTCAATTGATATAAAATTTAATTTACAAATTATAATTTAAAAAATATATTTAGAACATAGCATGAAGCACTATCAAAAAAAGAGAAAGTGGCAATGACTAGTAATCAAAATACTGTTTTATGGTATTTGAACGATTTATTAAGAGAATTTAAATTATTTAATTTACAAAAATGTTTTATCACTTAATAAAAACACATGATTTTGAATCAATAGCAAGAGATATTAAAAAACAAATTAAAAAAATATATATACCAACGGACTAAAACAATGAACCATATACAAAAATGAAGACAGACTGTGAAAATAAATTCCAAGAACCTGTGATATAGAAATAATGACAAGAGACAGGAAGAAATGGAAGGAATGGGTATACGAGAAATCAGAAACAGAAGCCCCATCCTACACCTGCAAGGGTATAAGGATTGGAGAAGAAGAAGAAACCAAATTACAAGAGAGATAAAAAATACAAATGCCGAGGAAACATGATCAATACTGGAAAAGGATTACAATCACGAGTGTTCCAACCAAGATTTTGACAAGAATACTGGAAATAGGTTTAAAGACCAAACAAAGAATACAATATCTTGAAATAGCATTAATCCTCATTGTCGGATCTGGGTGGGATAATTGATATTGCATCGAGTCAGATACATGTTGGTACACTTTTGCAGTGCACAAAATGAATAGGGAAGAAGCAGAAGCTGATATTTGCTGATAGCCTCTAAAAAAGCTCCCATATAACTGGTAAAATCTTCAGAATGTGGTTTTCTGTTAGAATTACTGCTCCATTAAGTAAATCTGCCAAGGGATTGTGGAATGCTGTTTCTACCTGCAATTAATAAATTGAAATTTACTTCGATATACGAAGTATATAACAGCATTTATTGGTAAAACAAAAAAAATATGTTAACTTTCTTAATATAATCTGTCCAATCCTTTATAATCTACTCGGCAATTATTCTTTAAATTTTAATAAAATGTTCATGAGCCATTCCAGTCTTTCGTACCTCGTCGGAGCTGTATGTTCCATGTGAAACGACTTAACGAAGGCGGTTGAACGTATGTTGTATTGTGATTAAATAACCTGATATGAATCATATAATTTTCAAGTGGCAACGTCAACAACTTAGACTCAAAGGTGGATGACTGATAATCGTTGATTAGTCATCTGAAAGATCTGAAAGTTAACAATTTGGCTGCTCACGATGCCACTTGAAATTAAGCAAAAGATGGCGCTTGCGGCGTTATATTTCCAATTAAATGGAGAAAGAGGCAATATTTTTATTAACAGAACATAACAATTAGGATACCCAAGGCGGATTTAGATGATGAAAAATATACTATCTCAATGGTATAATTAGAAGCGTCATAATACATACGGAGTCGGAACCAGCGATAATACTACTCATATTAAAGATGTGAGACAATGGTAATCCTCCTGTAGTTTTTGCAGTCTATCCAAAAACAATCATGAGTGTGCCAGCTAAAATCTTGAAGAGAATGCTGAAAACATAATCCTCTATTTAGTATCTAAATAGAGGATTATTTATAAAAGGAACCACAGTTATTCATATAAAAAGATTTAGACGAGGAAGATTCGTAATACTTCATATAAGCGAAAAATGTATAAATATAAATAGAGATATCCATATATGATTTATTGACCTGAAAAAGGCATTTAATAAAATATGAAGTGAATATAAATGGAATACACTGATGAAAAGAGGAATAAATAAAATAACAATAGCGCAAATAAAAAGTTTTTACAATAGCAATAAGAATATAGTTATGACTAACAACGATGAGTGACTGAGTCACGAGTAAAACATAGTTACATATTAAACCCGAGATAGGAAGAGATAACAATTGATTCATCCCTTCTCAATCTCGATATTAGCACGTTGGACGTTGGCATATGCAGATTATGCATATGCCAACGTCCATGTGCTGATTACTTTATGCTACTATCGAGACTGGAAAGGGATACATAAAATGTTCTCCCATTATCACGGGAGAACGTGAAAAAACTAAATGGCTGTGGTTAGTAAATCGAGTAAGAAAAGGCTAAATGAAAGAGTTTGGGTGGAAAGGAGATGATATTGTGAAGGTGAATGTATTTAAGTATTTGGGTTAAATGTTTGTGAGGATAAATGGAGCATGTAAGGTGGGTGCAAGGAAAGGCTTAAAAAGCATGGGAAGTTGTGGGAATGAAATGGGGAAAATGTTGCAAAAAAAATAGATTATTGTGTAAGTTATGATTTGCATGTGTGAAGCCAATAAAGATGTATTATGTGGAAACACGGGGATGGAGAGAGTACGAACTGTGGTTCCTGAAGTATGCAGTTGTGGTGAAACTTGTTACATTGTGCTTTTCAGAAGGCAAATTGATTTAGTATGTATTGGGAGACATTAATTGGAGGGATAAGATATGAAATGAAGGTGTGCTGATTGGGGAGTGAGAAATTAGTAAAAGTAATATGGGAAATATGTACTGTGAGAGTTACCACTTACTTTCACAGTATATGGAAGGAACATACAAGAATATATGAAAGAATGGATTTGTTGGAAGAATTGATGAAGGGAAAATGGTTTAGAAGGAAATGGATACAAATGAGACTTTAAAGAAGTGAGTGAAGTATGTATGTGGGATGGCAAGTGCATGGAAGGTTGCCAAGATACTTCACCGCCAGGAGGTATAGCAAGGAGGAAAAGGATATCTTAGCATGAGCTAGATGTGGATCAGGAAGGAAAGTATGGTTGGGAGAGTAATTACATTAAGTGTAATCTGCGTGAGTGTGGGAAAGATACGAAGACACATTTGGAGATGAAAGTGTAGGTATTTGGGAAGAATGGGTAGATAGAAATAAGAGATTGAATAAATGGATGAAATTGGATGGGACCGGCGTAACAATACTAATGGGTTCAAGGTAGAAAAGAAAGTGTAGGAGACAACAGCAATGGGTGTTTTGTGATGGAGGGGTGTGAAATGTTTGGCAATGTTATATGTAAAATGTTATGCCAAATAAAAGTATTTTTTAGTAAACCCTCTATTATTCTCGGTCATACTCGATAGAGCCATAAAAGTAGCGATAATTAAGATGCGATCAATCGAAGTAGGCTTTCACATTGAAAACTGAATAAAAGAGAGGCAGAGTAACTAATATTTGCTGATAATACAGCTATTTTAGCAGAAACATTATTAGACCTCCAATATAATATAGAAATGCCAGCAAAAGAGCTAGACAAAATTAATATGATAAATAAATAAATACTGCGAAAATCAAATCAATGATCCCAGCGTATATACAAACATCCTACAATCACCATTCATCAATTCATTTGCGCAAATCATCTGGACAGTTCAGCTAGCTAGCATAGATTTTTCTTTAACTTCATCATAAATTCACGACAGGGCAGAAAGACCTCTGGTCGATAGCCCAGACAGACTAGCACCTACATGTATTATTATTATTTATATTGTTAAAATTATCTATGAATAAAGATATATATATATATATATCAAATCAATGAATCAAAACATACACATACAAGGGGAACGAGTAAAACAAGTGGATAAATATATATATCTAAAAAATTAAATGGATATTTGTATAGAATGATTAGTTGTGACAGTTCGGTAGTATCACTAAATATTTTGAAGAAAAGAACGTTATCTTCAAATTAATTGAGTATTTTCAGAGAATTATTAGTTCTGATGGTTCTGTATTATTACTAAATAATGTTATATTAAAATTAAATGAAAATTGACACAGAATTATTAGCTCAAATAATTCTGTAGTATTTCTAACTAATTGAATAAAATATTTTAATGCTATGTGAGTATTACTAGATAATTTGAAGATGACTTTTTTGTATTCTTTTATTATGATAGTTCAAAAGATTTCAAGATAACTCCGAATTAAATAAATCTACATCATATTAAAAGTACTCCTCCGCAATAAAAAATAACAACAATTTAATTCCTTACAAAACGATTTGCAATCAAGACTATTTCATCAGAAACATTCAGGTCCTTCGAACCACCACTCAGACCCATTCACCGCGACTGCCAGCTATAATTTGCTTATTAATTATAAACACCTAATCGCGAACAATTATTTTACGCCACACAAAACACTGAAAATTTTAATACCCCGGGAACCAACCAGCAATTTATCAACGAAAACCTTCAATAAACATTCTCCGCCAATAACTCTCGGCATCATTTTCGCCGCACAATTACTTTCATATCGCGCACAGACACACATAACCTTAGAATGAACATTGCCCTAGATAGACGTGGGTGTTTATATGCATGGGAATAACGTAAACACAATTGGATCAATTTTGAGATCGAAATCTGGCAAGGTTGTTTATTACTCGAAATACATAATTTGAAAGCAATTTGTTTTTTTTAAAGCGCGAAAATAAACAATACGGTTTTAATATTTTTATTTAATCACGATTAATTACACTGTAATAAATAAAATACCTGTTTTTTTTTCTACCCGAGTGCGTTGTATTGTGTAATTATAAACTACCAGTGTTACCCATTGTGACATGCGCAATTACAAACCCGCATAAGAGTTACGTTGATTAAATAATTTTCGTTGGGCATTACTCGTGTGATTTTTTTTAAAGGATGGTGTATTTATGGTGCAATTAAAATTCATTAGAAAATTATACTGATTGGAACACGTTTTCAATTACTTGAGGCATTGGGTGTTTTCTTCAAGAAGGTGGTCCCTGCTGGTGCCATGATTTACTCGCCAATTAAAATTGTTTACAACATAATCGGGTCTAATTTAATTAGTGTCTAAGTAAATATATTAGAATGGAGCAGGTCTTTATTATGGCCGGTAGTAAATCGGTTTCTAAAGAATTTGATTGATTTTCTTGGAATGATTGCGGCGGAGCAGGAAGTTGGTTATTTTTGGACGACGGAGGAGCGCTATTATTATATCCTTTTTTGTTGTTGTTATAAGTCGTAAAATATGCTTGTTTACTATTTCATGTTGGTTTTTTGATTACCTTGACCCCGTAGTTTCTAATAAAAAATGTTCATTAGATTTTGCTATTAAAAATCTGCACGGTCCACGTTTTAAAATCATATTTATTATATTAAATTCGACCATGACTGACTTGATTAAACTTTCGTAAAATTCAAATTGGGTAAAATAAGATACTTGTTTCGCTCAATATTTTTATTTTCCCTTACCTGACGCGTGTTTCGATTCGTAACGAAAATTTTCAAAATGGAGGTAAAACAGGAATGAAACAAAAAAAAACAAGTGTTTTTTTTAAATTTAGTTGCATCAAGAAAGTAAAATACAGTGTAAGGAATATGTTCGTAAATAACTCTTGAAAATGGGCTAATAACCCGAAACTAGTCGAGAATTTAAAGTTATTCAATCTAATCTGTACAATCATGTTTTTTTTATCGCGAAACAAACCACTACTTTAGAAATAAAACACTGTTCCAAGGAAACACACAGATTTATTATAGAAAATACTGATAGAACTGTTTGAATACATACTATCACCTCTAGACAGCTGATTTAATAACATATTGCAATGTTCTCTACAATAAATCTGTAAAACTTAAAACTAAAAAGTATATTACTTATTAAAAAGTTCTTCAATTATAAGCATGTTTTTTTTTTCATATTTGCACCTTTTCTAACATATGAAATATGACCAAAATCATTTGATTTTGGTCATATTTGTGACCAATTTCAACCAACTCAAGGAAGGATAGAAATTCTTCAAGGATTTTTATCTGTTTATTTATTGTTTGCGCCATTCAATTTATTGTACAGGGTCAGGCAGAAAAAAAGTATCATTTAAAATTTAATTTATTTCATAATATAATGAGATATAAATTCAAATCAAGTCGTCATACATTCTCGATAAATAAAAATTTAGGACAATCGTCAAAGCGTTTGCAAGAAATGTTAGTTGAATTTTCAAGATTTCGATAATTCGCTTTGACGATTGTCCTAAATTTTTATTTATCAAGAATGTATGACGACTTGATTTGAATTTATATCTCATTATATTATGAAAAAAATTAAATTTTAAATGATACTTTTTTCTGCCTAACCCTGTACAATAAATTAAATGGCGCAAACAATAAATAAACAGATAAAAATAATTATGACTAATACTAATATTATATGAATAAACTAAAGAAATAACGAAATCTAATATTGGAATTGTAATTAATAGTTACTAATAATAATTCGATCAACAATATGATTTTATTATTATTATTATGCACAGTTCGAAATTAATAGACAATAATAAAAACAAACCCACGACTCACATTAAGCGGATATCAAATTAAATCAAATCTGTATCAAATTAAGTCGATATCAAATTGAAATCGAATCGGTTTTTTTTTGGAGCGCGTCAATTATTTTGCAATGGCCGCAAGGAAATCGATTTGTACGGCAGTTCTAGATCAATCAAAAGAACAAAAAAAAGTCAGAGATATTAAGCGGTAATTGCGTAATGCCCGAAGGTCAGTACCGAAAAGAGCGCATCAAAAGGAGCAATCTCCGAGTGTGTGGAGCACACCCGAAAACGGCATCTCGAGCAAAGCGGTCGCGTGTCGCGGGTCAAATACCTGCAAGGAAGGCCGTCCAATGTCGTTCCTTGGCCCCAGGAACGACAACAGGCGCCAATATCTACAGTCATTAGCGAAACTGTGATGCCGGCGAATGTTTATAATTTATAGCTTCGGTAATAAAAAAATAACGAATTTAAAAATAGTCTAGATGATTTAGATTCAATAGTAAAAATATCTATTAAAACCATATGAAACTCCATAATCATAATCATCATAAAGTTTACTACAACGGAAATTTGCCATTTAATCAGTGGCGTAACTATAATGATACTAGAGCGGGAGGGATGTTAGAAAGCCAAAGGGTCCATCTAGAGCAGCAAAACCACAAGTTTTTTTTTTTAAGTACGAGTATTGAAATTACCTTACTACCTATGTAGGCGCAATTCGATCAAGTAAACTTAACGCCATAGTCGACAGACAGCGCTTTGGGGCCTTAATAATTAGTTTGCGGAGAGGCTCTGCATTTAATACACTGTTTGTAAATAAAACAACGTTAAAGTTTCACAATTCTTTTATTGCAGAGACACTAAAATTTATGGTTTACAATTTTTTGTAGAGACACTGGTACAATTGTTTCGATAACATAGTGGAATCATCAGTCAAATGATTAATGTTATCAACATTAATCTGAAGTCAATATAATCAAACATAGTTCATTAATAATTTGCCTGATGATGCCACTGTGATGGCAAAAAAATTGTACTAGTGTCCCTACACCAACAGAAAAAACCGTTGTTTTATTTATTACCAATTATAATACTCTCAAATAAAATAAAAAGGGCTACGTGTTTTAATTTTTAAGCATTTGTTGTTTATGGAATTATTTATTTTCAGAAAATTATTTGAGAAATTTAATTTCAATTGTAATAAAAGGCAAAATATCTAATTTTTAAAATATGCATTTTTAATTCATTACAAAACAAAGCAAAAATGCATTAAAAATATCTTCGATAATAATTAATACGAATAAATTAAAAAAATATAATCTACCAATAAAATAAATAAAATATTAGCTTAAAATTAATATAAAATAATTATCGCTTATCCGCCTTGAAAATGCTTACTTTTGCGAATGAATAAGCCTATTAAGTCATTTGCTGATGGCACTAAGGTTTCAATGTAGGGGTTAAAGAACAGTATTTCGTCGAATAAAATACATATGTTATTATTTCATGTTATGTAGTTAAAAATTTAGTTGCTTTGAGAAGTATAAAGGAAACTTCTACATTTGTGTGATTCGTTGGTATCCTCAAAAGACGAACACTTCTACTGTGAAGGTATTCGAGCTCTGGAAAAAAGATGTGAAAAAGTTGTCGCTATATTTTGAATGATTCATTTGTAACCATATTTTCACAATAAATTTGCAGATCACAAAAGCCATTAACGTGGGAAAAAACATAGTAAATGACAACGAAGACCTATGGAATTCCCCGATATTAAGCGGTCTTGTTACTTGACGGAGTAATCATAAAAACCAATTTGTATATAATAGTTTGTAAATCCATTTATGTATTAATTCTTGAAAATGGCAAAAAAGCCGAAACTAATCGAAAATACAACATTTTTAGTAAAATAAAACCAAGTGATTTCATTATAATAAACGGTTATTAAATATGTTTTACCAAGTGATAAATGAGGAAAAAGTGTACAGTATATAAAGTTGTAGTTTATAAAAAAAAAAAAAAAAAAACAATGAGAACTTAGTTCCGCATCTAATATATAATAAGTTATTTATATTGCAAAATTAATTTATTAGTGAAATATACATTTCTTTTAGAAATTCTATAGTACACTCCCTTTTATCACTCTTCAATTAATTACATTTATGTTCCACATTTTGTTGTTGATTTCTCGAACAATATCATTTGTAAATTGGGGAGACGGCCGCGAAGGACAAAACGAAGACATGTTGACATTTGAGCTCAGCAAGAAGCTCGGAAATACCAGCGCGCCGGTGCGCCTCTCTTGGAATGCAAGAGAGTTATTTATGGAAGAATCGCGACGGTGCGCATGGAAAGTTATTGCGGCGCGGATTATGGATTGCACAAAAGCTCATCGCGGATCCCACCTCGAAATAAATCATGATGTTGCGGATAGATAAGATCTGGTGCCCTAACAATGTTGAGTTATATATCAAATTATTAACTAGACGAGATTTATACCGTTGGCTGGTTTCTGGTAAAGTACGGGGATTATAAGGAACGGTCATTCTTTAGGGATATAAAGATTATTTCTATTTCCGAAAACAACTCTTTTGCAATTTATAATTTTATTGTAAAAAATAAATATGAATATAATTTTAAAAATCAACAAATAAAACAAAAAAAAACAGATTAGATTGAATAACTTCTCAACTATTTTGCCTGCCCCACAATTACAATTTAAAAAAATCAATAAATCTATACATATAATATGTAGATATCCATAGAAATTTAAATAAACTAAATTATAATTCTCTTGAAAATGGGCTAATAGCCCGAAACTACACATTTATGAATTTCGTTTTCCTTGTTTTCATAAACAGGACAAGTTCGCCTTCCTTTAGTGGACGAAATAATGATTCTCTGTCGTCTACCTTGTAGACCCAAATCATTGACGATGACTTGAAATTAGGCAAAAGGTGGCGCTTGCGTCGTCTTTAATTTATTATGAGCCCGAAACTAGTTGAGAATTAAAAGTTATGTGTTTTATTTGCTTTATTGGTTGATTTTTAATAATTTGTCCATCTTTATTTTATATAATATGAACTACCAATGTTTAAATATTAAAAGTATTAACTTTATAATATTATTATTAAAAAATTATTATAATATATAAATAATACTTGCTTCCATGAATACAATAATTAATTAAAATTTAAAAATAATCGCCTTTGCAAATGATGTTTCAATAATAAATTATAAAAATAATTAATAATAATAATACTTTTATTACAGAATCACCTTTTTACAAAAATAATTAAGAAGTGTTTTAATTAAAACACTTCGTTATTTGCTTCACTGTTTATTTAAGTTCCGACTAGTTTCCACGAGTGGTCATTATCAAGTAATAAACAATAAGTACAAACCACTTATCGAAACTAGTCGGAACTTAAATAAAATAATAGTAAAACCAATAACCAAGTGTCTTAATTAAAATACATCCTAATTATTACATAAAAAAATGTTTCACCGTGGTATAAGTGAGAAATTAATTCAAAATATGTAAACAAACATCTTAATTTATTCATTTACGGACGTATATTTACATATTAATTTTATACTCATCAACTTTTGAGCTGCTGCCCTTATATAACATGCAGGAAAAATCAAAAATATTCTTCTTAGGAGTTTGGCATGAATCCCTACATAAAATGTGTTACAGAATGAAAAATAACGGCTATCGAATAATCATATACAATCGATTAAGCAAGAAAGTGTTAGTGTTTATCAAAAATTAATAAATTGTTATTTATATATGTTCTTGTAAGTGCAGTGATAATGCATAATTGATGTACAATTCATATATTAGCTAAAGACCAAAGGTCTTTCGGTCAGAATAAATTATTTTAAATAAAAGAATAATTTATTAATATAGATGCTTAATCTTTGACTATTTCTTCTTTTATTTAGAATAATTTGTTTGTTTTTTTCAGAATATTTAATTATTTGAAAAATGTGTTTGATTTTCAATGTTTGAATTGTTGACTTCATCATATTAGCTCTTTAAAAATAATAATTTAAAATAAAAAAATGGTGATGTGGTACTTTTATCGGTAAATTCAGTCAAATGAGTTTATGAATGGACTTTAAATAGTAAAAAAAAAAGTTATTAAATGAAAATTTTAATTGTTGTGTTTTAAAGTTAAAGCCAAATATTTAGAAGTTATTTTGGTATTCCTTACCTTACAATGACTAAAAATTTTCCCACACTATATAAAATTTAGAGAACATTTTTTTTTTAATATGACGGAATTTTGACGTTTTTTTTTTAAATAATTAAAATCTCCACAATTATAAAAATAATTGTTTATTTCTAAGAGAATTTATCAAATAGACGAAATTCTTCCGCTTATAAAATGAAAACTGAAGGTGCTACAGTAAAAGACTTTTATTTGAAACATTTTTCTATTCGAATTAAAAAATGAAAAATCGCCCAGATTTGCACTTAATGAGTTTTAATTGTGACCAAAAGCTTTTCAGATCATTCAACTGTAATAAAAAGCTTAGATATATTGTTTGGATTTAATTCATTTAGCCGTTTATGCTCTATCATGGAATCACACAAACATTTTTAAAAACTTGATGGATGGACTCAGTGGCTTCAAAATGTACATATTCGTTGGAATTGGCGATTCGAAAATGTTTACGATCACAATACGTTCCCTTGGACAGGGGTCTGGGGAAAGTAAAAATGCCAAGATTTTTGACTTATAACTATAATTGTTCATTCTGTAACTTGCTTTAAAAGAATTTGAAATGATTTAGAATTGCAATTCTATCTTTTTTTTTCTTCTACAAAAAGAATAGTTGAAGCGAATATTTTCAAATAATATTAAATACAAGATTCTAACAATTTAGTAATGGATGTTAAAATGATTAGTTATGATGTCAGTCTAATGTGATTTCAAAGGTATTACGTTTTTTTTCAAACTTCAACTAAAAATCAGAGAATCAATTCAGAGAATATATTCCGATATTTAGTGTCAGCTTTAATTATTTCATTATCAGGAAACATTTAAAACTGCTAATCGTAAAGAAATTGTATTTAATTACAACAATGCGAAAACTCAACACAAAGAACTTGTGTTCCAACGCAAAAGTTTTTGGTGTTTGAATGTGATGACCCACAATAGATCATGTTCATCATAAAAATGAATGATGATGATTATGACGCAATGAACGAAGTATAAATGCACTCAGATTAAAAGATAAAAGCATGCAATTGACCATTTTCTCTTTCTGTCTTTAATAACCAATTGTCATGGAACTTAAGGTTGAAAAAGAAATTTAACTCCAGAATAAACGTCACATTTTCACCAGTGAAGTAAATATTATCCTAAGTAACCTCACGTCTGCTGACAGAATCAATTTTGAAACGAGGTATTATCGTAGCACTTCTTGATATAATTTAAAGACTAAATTATATTTAGAAATGGTACCATTTTGATGAGACGCTTTTCAGCAATTTGTAGGTAATTCTTAGAATAATGATAATTCTTAAATAATTTCATATGATGAAGTATAGTTTTTGAAAACTATCATGATGGAAATAGCCCTTTTTGAGAATTCTGTGATCGTAAAATGGGTGAAGATTTTCTTGGCTATCGAAAATATCATAAAACTTATGGTAAAGAGATTGTCCATTTCCATAAGTAAAGCATGTATGAAACTCGTCCTTTCCATAAATGAAAACGTATGGATTAACGAGATAAATGAATGGTGAGCTAATGACTATTTTAAACTACAATTTGTCTTATGGGCAATTTTCTAAGTTTGTGTCTAAGTTTGTGAGCGAGACTAAGCCGAAGAAGGTGTTCTCAAATACGACAGAAAGATGCAGGAAGATATGAGAATCAGCGGTGAAAGAGCCGTTTGTATTGCGATTTTGTAGTCTAAAATATTGTGATATTTTTGATAAAGAGTGGTGTTAAGGAGAATCCATCTGATTGAAGAATACCCTAAATTTTAATGCTGCGCCTTAACATTTTGGGACAAGAGAAAAAATATCGCATCTATGAATGTTTAGTGTAATACAGATAAAAGTTAGCTCTACTTATTTACTTTTTGCAAAATAAATGATCTAACATGATTATTGAAATTTATAAAAAAGACATCCATTTTCTCAGATTATTTTAATGCTCAAAACTCTTATTATTAATTAATTATTAAAGAAATAAATGTACATGAATATTATATGAATGGTAACTATAAAAATATAAAATATATAAATGTATTTATTAATTTAGTCACAATCAATTAGGAGAAGTAGTTAAAATAGTTATCGGTATATTGATTCTCAGTTATGTGTCCATTTATAAAAAAAAACCGTCAACTGCATTATTCGGATAATACAAAGAGTCACCAATTATAAAAATATAAACTAAATATATACTAAAAGTAATATATTTTCTTAAATTATGGACGATGCTTGCTACTTCTTAAATTAGTTTATAGAAAATTAATTTGGATTTTCATCAACTCAAATGAAAATCCAAACTCTTTTTCTATAAACTAAGAGAAGCAAATTAATTTGGATTTTCATTTGAGTTGATGAAAATTCAAATTAATTTTCTATAAACTAATTTAAGAAGAAGCAAGCATCGTCCATAATTTAAGAAAATATATTACTTTTAGAATATATTTAGTTTATATTTTTATAATTGGTGACTCTTTGTATTATCCGAAAAATGCAGTTGACGGTTTTTTTTTATAAATGGACACATAACTGAGAATCAATATACCGATGACTATTTTAACTACTTCTCCTAATTGATTGTGACTAAATTAATAAATACATTTATTTTTATAGTTACCATTCATATAATGTTCGTGTACATTTATTTCATCAACTCAAATGAAAATCCAAACTAATTTTCTATGAACTTAGAAGAAGCAATCAAGTTTTCAGAAGCAATTGCATTGTTAAAAGAAACACAATTTTGAAAATAAACAAATTTATTTATTGTTTTATTATTTACAACAAAATAATATTTGCAATTAATATATTTAATATTTCTGTAAATTCATAATTAAAAATATTTGTATACATATTGTTGTATCTATTTATTTATGAATAAAGATTTTATTTGTTTGAAACTAACAATAGCATCAGTATTTTTATGTAGCCGTCTTTTCCATTCCCGGATTAGTAAACAGCAATACAATTCTACTTAGACTTCAAATTTTCTTACTCGAAATAAACTAAACACAAAAAATACATCATACTTTTTTCGACTGCCTAATAAATTCAAAAATGCCCATAATTTAAGAAGTTTACATAATATTACACCAATATTATTATTTTAATCCATTAAACAATAACAATATACGTGTCAAATTAATCGTGTTTGTTAACCTGTCCCTATTGCACACATTCAAAAAAGTCGTGACAGCGTCTAAACATTAAGGTCACGAAACACACCTAAGCATCTCAAAATGCCCGCTGAAGACATCCTCTTTGGAGTCACCTTGGCGGTCCGAAAACCATTGTGATTCAGACGTTGCGGCAATAAATCCATTCTTCTGCCGATAATTAAGTCCCACTTTGTTGACGCGTCGCGGAATTTACAGGGGTGTCATTGGTTTCTGACATTTCGAGCGGTTTTATGTGCCCGTTCGCAGCCTTACGTGTTTTATGGGGTGGATGTGTTTAATAACGTGCATAAATTATATCAGTTTTATGATGAAAGAGAAACAAAAATGTGGTGGATTTGTTTACTGTCGTAAATTTTCGTTTAATGGCGGTGTTTTAAGAGAAATTTGTCTGATTCGACCTTTTTTTCTGTATGGTTCATTTTTTTGATTTATATTAGTAATTTTTTTAAGAAGTAATAATTTCATTTATTCAATTTTCTGGTGATTAGCTCATTTTTATTTAGGTCCTTCAACTCCCCCAAAAACCTAAATCAAATTTTATTTAAAAAAATTATTACTTATTTTAAAAAAATATGATTGTTTAATTTTCTGATTATTTACCATTTTTGATTTAGGTTCCTAGGGGTGTTAATTATTTTTATTAAAAAAAGAAAACTTCATTTTATTTAATTTTCTGATGATTTGATCATTTTGATTCAACTCCTAGAAGAACGTAAATAAAAATGAGCAAATCACCAGAAAATTGAATAAAATGATTTGATTTAGGTTCATTGGGGTGTTGTATAACCTAAATCAAAATGATCAAAATATCAGAAAATTGAATAAAATGAAGTTTTCTTTTTTTAATATAAATGATTAACACCCCGAGGAACCTAAATTAAAAATGGTAAATAATCAGAAAATTGAACAATCATGTTTTTTTTTTAAACAAGTAATAATAATTAACTCCCTAAGGAACCTAAATCAAAATAAGCAAATCATACGTCGACGTACCGTGGTGGCAATAATAGCAGCAACATCTCCCGTAATTAATTAGCTGCGGGACAGTTATGCAAAAATGGACGTATGCTAATGTGGCTCGGTCACTCCTACGCGTTAATGTGTAAAAATAATGTCCACTCGCGGTGAGTTTATATGCGGAAAATAAGACGACAGAAAGACAGAGAGATAATGGGAATGAGAGAATGGGGAGTGGCGGGCCCGTATACGTAAGTACCAACTGGAGCAAAGTTGGCGGCCTTGTCCGGCTCATTTGTATACCTTCCGGTGATGGTGGAAGCGAAAAATTTTCGACGACGTCGCCGGCAGAATAAACGAATCATCACCGGCGGTGCGTGAAGGTATTTAACATCATTACGAGACAGTAAACAAGTATCAGCGTTGGAGATTATCTTTACATGGATAAAGACTCGACTTGATTTTCAACAATCATTCTTGTAATTCATTTTTTTGTGTTTGTGCTACGTATGCGCTTGTATTGATTTGTTAAACAACTTTTTAAAAATATTTTAGGTAGGCTCATCACTATACTTTTCATATTTAATTCAAAAGTACTAATTTATCCAGTGAGGATTTTATTTAATTGACATTATTTATGACATTAATGAAAGTTCACTAACAATTAGAATATATTTACAATCCAGTGTCATGGAACAATAGCAGAGGTTATGTTCAATGAAATAAAATCTTCACTGTATATTAATCCAAAACAAAAACTTTTCGGCTATAAGTTTGCTCGTTTAGTTCATCTAATGAACAAATCTATAAATTAGTACTTTTAAAGTAACTAAAAAAGTCATAGTAATACAATTGCAGCACTTTTTACACTTCCTGCACTGACGTTACAAATATGCATTCAGTTCAATTTAGTGCAGAAGAAACAACAGACTTCTTCTTTTTTGAACGAAATGAATGGTCATGGCTTCAAATGTTATCATTGATAATGAGTACTTAGTACTTGAAATGTATTAATAAAAGTTAAAAGTGAAGTAAGGAATTTTATTTTCAACTACATCATGGCTTCAAAATTGACTATATTTTGAAAGTGAATTGCATTTCCCTAAACTTTAGAAATAAGTTTATTTAATAAAATGTTCAGTCACCATTTATCTAGCGTATAGATAACTTTAGTGGATGAAACAACGATTCTCTGTTATCTACCTTGTAGACTCGAATCGTTGGTGATGCCACATGAAATTAGGCGAAAGATGGCGCTTGCGTCGTCGTCGTTCATTTATTATTCAGAAAATAGCTTCTAAATCGAATTTAATATCTATAGTATCTAATTTTCTACATCTCTACAGATTAATGTTTGCGGAAGCTCTGCAATTTTATTGTTTCGTTAATAATGAAAGATTATTAACAAAAATTCCGAAATTTTGTGTTATTTGAGATTACTCTGCTTCCTCGTGGTTGCGATTACTTTTAGAGAACAAAAACAAAAGTTAATCAATATTTAGAAAAAGTATTTTTCTGAAAATGTCTAAAACGGAAAAAAAAAATGAGAATGGAAATTCCTGAGTCTATGTTCCAGAGCCACAAACGATGAATATACCATATCAAAAACTAAGCATAGGTAACCTAAGTTACGTTAACCCAACTTAACTTCAATTTTGTATAATTTAAAGTTATTTTACGAGTTTAAATATTCCACCAAAAAAAAATTTTTTTTTTTCATATGAACACTTTTTTCCTCCTAATAAATCCAATAAAATCAGACTCTTGAAGACGTTGAAAAGAGGATTTGCTATTTATTTTGCACGAAAGAAATAATTTCCTGTTAATTTATTCCATTTGACAGTTTTAGATGTAATGTTGAATAAACTTATATAATTTTATTCACAGAATAGATAGAATATTAGGACTTAAAAAATTTTATACTTTTGTACAAAAATTCCGAAAATTTAATATTTTTTTTTTGCTTATTTTTCAAAAAGTCAAATTTACAAGTCTCCTGTACGAAAACTATTTTTCCAAAGTCTCCTGTACGAAAACTATTTTTCCATATTGCTTAAATTTATACAGTTGATACTATTGCTATTTATTGGGAACATTTTAGTACGATTTCAATTTATTCTATGAGTTTGAAATTAATCGCCAAAATCCACTTATTAATTTTTTTCCTTAAAATATTCAATTTTTTAAAAAAAAGGTTTTTGCAAAACAAAATCTCTAAGAATTTCGATGATCTTAGAAATAGCATTTTTCGTAAAAATATTATTTACTGTTTCTTAAGATCATTTAAATTAAAAAAAACTCCCTCCTGAAAGACGTAAAAAAGTAGTGCAAATCGAAAAAAAAATAAGATTTTAGATATTTTTTCCAGGTCTATTTTATTTTCCTTTTTCTCCACTGCATTGTTTTTATAAAATTATTTTATAGAACTATCATTATCTTCTTCGTTCATAAAATCTAATTTATCATTATTGTGAGACAATCGGGTATATTCCGTACGAGAAATGTTAAAGTTAACGTGCTCGTTATATTTTTTATATTTTATCATCACAGTCTAATCGAATTTTAATAATAAGTATGTATACTTATATTGTGAGCTTATTGATAACGTATATACATTAAATTTAACATTTTTAATATGGATTAGTCCTGCATGTGTGTTGACTTATTATTACAGTTATATTTTTATAATTGTATCAATAAGTTTTGTTATACTATTAAAAAATTATGAAACCACAAAAATAAGCAAAAAAATGCTTAAAAAAGCACTTTTTTAAAAATAATTCCTGAAAGCTAAGAGATAGAATAAAAATTCAAATTAGAGATTTTTAGAGCTCGTAAAAACCTACATCTTTGCCATTAACAGTTTTGCTCTATCTATAATAATAAATTTTATCTGAAATTATGTTTGTATTGGAATTTGAATCATTATTAGAATCATAGATGATTCGAGTGAACGTTCGAATCTGGAAAATTTTAATTAAAATTCCATACTTCGAATTTCTTAAGAAAAAACAAAAAATAAACGTTTTGATAGTTTTCACTCCGGCTTACTATTATAATAGATTTTTACAACATTTTCTAATATTTGATAGCCTGAATGCTTCAATTTTTAATATTATTTTATATATATACAAATATCTTTATTCAGACAATTACATTTTTATAAAGGTTGAGTATATACATTAAAAAAAAAGATTTGTCGGACCGGAGGTCTTTCTGCCCTTCATTTTATATTTTGTATAAGTTATATTTAATTTTTCAGATATATCTTTAAATATTAAGGGTCGGCTGAAAGACCTCCGGTCGATAGCCGATTCATCATCTACAGAATATAATTCTATTTTTTGTATATTATTGTACATACATATACATATTTGAATAAAGACGGTTAGTTAGTTATTAAGGGTCCTGTTAAGAAATGCTATTAGGTATTTTAACGATTACTCAAAAATAACTTAATACTTATACATGAAATTTGGAATATATTTCTAAAATAAGTTACAAGATTTTACGACTGAATTTTGATGTGTTCAACTTATTTTTATTCCCAGAATAGACAGATTTTTATATTTTCTAATTTTTTTTTTCAGAACTATTTATAGAAAGTATTAGGAACTCCTATTCTTCATATTCTATATAAAAAACACCATTACAACAAATAAATTATTGGGATTCCACGTCAAGTTGGTACCTCCATATTTTTTAATCTACAAGATATCATTTTTTTAACTCATTCTAAAAGATTGATGATACTCTTAAATACAGTAATGTGAGTTTATAACTCTATTCACAACTATTAAGACTTCTCATAAGGATGGACAAAGTCCTGAATTACTTATTATCGGTGAGTACTTGAAGTGTAAGTAAGTCAACTACACCATGTGGAGTTAGCTCTGTCAAAACCAGGATTGCACTCGGATTTTACACCAGCCATGCTATATAGGCCTGACGTTGGAAATTTGAATTTGATATCTAACTAAAAGAAACACAGAAATTGCCTTATGTTCTTCTTTTTTTTTGCAAGTGTTACTGTATTAGCTGGCTTGATCGGGGTCTTCAAATTTAATTTGTCTACCAATTATATATTTCAATGGATCATCATCATATTAACGCCAGTAATTTTATTCTTTTCAAAAGATTCCATCACCAATTGATTGCTTCTCCAATTAAACAACAACCTTCTTGTTTGAAATCATTTCCTTGTAACAATTAGCCTTGAGAGCCATTGCTAATACATATTGGTCTTTGGCTTATTCATTTTGTTAGATCCACTTTTTCTATAATGATTTGAATTAAATGCCACACATATACTAATATTTAAAAAAAATAACTGACATTACAAAATATGTTTTTATAATTTTAAAGTAACAAGAATTGAATTTACTCATCTCTACCTTCTATTCATATGATCATAATAAGTGTAAGTTAATTTCAAAATCTTAATGAGTAATAGAATTTCAGTATCTTAAAATCTCTTCAACTTGAAAACTAAGTAACTTATATTGAATAAAATGTTCTAATAAACAAGACAAGTTCGCCTCCCTTTAATGGACGCTTCTCGGTCGGCTACGCTGTAGATCCAAATCGTTGACGATGCGACATGAAATTAAGCCATAGATGGCGCTTGAGTTATCTCCCAATTATTATGGTTCAACTTATGAACATTTTTTGTATTATTTTAGTTATCACTTTATTGATATGATTACCATAATAATTTGGAGATAACTCAAGCGCCATCTATTGCACAATTAATATGGCATCGTCAACGATTTCAGTCTACAGTGTAGAGGACAGAGAAGCGTCCATTAAAGGAAGGCAAACTTGTCTATGAGATCATTTTATTAAATATACTTAGATTTCAAGCTAAAGATATTTTAAAACATTGAAATTATATTAGTTATTAAGATTTTGAAATTAATTTACACTTTGTTTGTTTCACAGTTTTATTATATTTACTCGATTTGTTTCGCTTTTCACAGCTTTTCTACAATCATGAATGAACAGTTCTTCCCTTCCTGTATCCATCATATATTAATTAATTTAGTTTTGAGCAGTAATGGTCTAAATTGATTATTTAAAGGACGATATATGTTAAAAATACAAACGAATCAATGTTGATTATGAAAATTTCTCAATTCAGTATAGAAATAGTAATTATATTGAATAATTTAATATTTTGAATTATACATCTCATAAAAACAATTAAATTGGCATTTGATTATTGAAACTAATCGATTTATTATTTTGTTTATAAAAAAAACAGTTTGTCCATAACTAGCTGTAACTATTATAGTATATATCGATAATTGAAATAATTAATTTTATCAATCCTAGTAACGGATAAAATTGAAAGTTCAATGTTATCCATCTCAGTGATACAATTATGAAAGAGTTAGAGTTACGTGAAGTTTTTCAACATAGAAAAAATAGAGACTTTACTTCACAAATTTTATTATACACTAAATGTACATTTTGTATACTTATCCAAAATTTACATTAAGTCTATAATTAAAACTGTAAAGTAAAGTGAATAGAACCGTCTATATTTTTTCTACATTTTTTACAACCTAGTGATGAATAAAATTGATTATTTCAACGGTTCTATTTTAATGTGTTTCGATAATTTCGTATTCGTTTATTGAATTAATACATGTTGCCCATCATTAATATTAAGTAGTATAGTGGTTGTGATTGAATGGCCTAAGTAAAAAAATAGCATCAATACGTTTTCTTTAAAGTCAAAATGTTAAATCATTTTAATTGCAACACCTTATTACAGCAAACAAAATATATCATTAATTGCATTCCTAAGATATCAAGAAACCTAAAAAAAATCTTAAATCCACATACGCAAAAGCTTCTAATTATCCGCCGATCCTTACATAACACTTTTAAAATTTGCATTGAAAGTAATTGAAACACATTGTTTACGGCAAGAAATTAATAATTCATGGCCACCACGCCGAGGCAGCTTTTATTCTCCCGATAAAAACCGTTTCGACCGTTTTTATGTATTTCTCGCCGCGCCGGAAATTCGACTCGTTTGCAAATTAGCAAAAATCAGAGGAAACGTCTCGTTTAATCTCATCCAAACGCTTCAACGTCGAACTAATACGGCCAGAATAAATATAATTAAGTCCTCATTGTGTTATAATTAGCGCCTAATGCCAGCGCCATTTCCTTTTCGGCCTTCAACGACCTTGAGATCGATTTTAATCAACGTGGAAAAGAAAAAAAAAAAAAATGAGTGTATAGAACAGTTTCTGTGGCTGCGCAAAACAATGAAGTTTATTTGAGGATATGCTAGGGTCATTGGAATTAGTAGGAAAAAACTTGATTTGTAGTTGATTGATGATAAACTGGATGAGGTGAGCGTAACGAAACTAATACTTCCTTCCTACATTAATAAATGTATTTATCTTTTTTTAATTAAGATAATCTAGTTATAAAAAACGGAAATAATGTAAAACACCAGATTATGAGGAATATGAATATTTTTTAGATATGAATACTCGATGTGATTGAATGGAGTATTTCCTCTTCTACAAAAAATATAATTGTATTCATTTTATTAACTTCTCACGTAATCCATTGGGAATGATATTTCGAATTATTATAGTCTAAAATAAAGTAATAGTAATAAAAGATTCCATTGATTGTAGTTATTCTTACAAAAACTTTGTATTCCTCAATTATTTGTCTTACAATTGTTAATATCTGTTAATTCAACCAATGGCCTTCAAGGTCGTTATCGGTTTGGCGAATTTTTACCTAAAGATGGCTTTGCAGAGAAGTGGGGATTTCTCACCAAGAATGATGAAAATGGGCGCTGCTCACAGATTTCATCGGAATAAGACTTAATCGTCTTTTCCTCTTATCATTTTTTTTAACAGAAATGATTTAGCTCGGTAGCCTTTTACCAAAGTTTTAACACTTTATTAATAACCGCAATAATTGCAAACAACCGATTAAACAAATAATCGACACGTCCGGCATTATTATTAGAACGTGACAAATTCACCTTTCAAGCAGCAAATCTGTTGACATTTTCGCGCCGCTGCCGTACGGTTTGAAAATGTCCCGACGAGATCACCCACCTTCAGGCTTTGACTTAATTTTCGCGCGGCCAATTACACGAAATCGAAAAACCGACTTTTTGCCATCCACGCTCTGATTCCACCGGTTTGCCAGTTCTAATGTTTGCATATGGTCGTAATAATTTATTAAATACCAAATAGCGATTGTGCATTGTGTCGAAATCGCGTTGTTGGAGTTTCTATTCAATTGGCCGTTTGATTTAAACGAAGGCTACGGTTATTCTGTAATTAGGCTTCGATTTATTGAATTAATTCATTTGTGTCAGTGTGATAAAATATGTTTTAGAATGTTTGAATTTAATTATTTTGTGGAAATTAACAAACAATAGATATTTTGAAAAATATCATAAATCTCCACTATATGTCTGATTTCTAAGTGGAATTGTCAACAATTTTAGTTACTGTAATAAAAAGTCTTTTAGGATGTTCGAATTTATTATGTATTTTTAATGTTTGCGAAAATTAATGTAATTATCTCAATAACGATACTACTACTAAATCTTTATTCTCTGAGAAAATAATACATTTCTGGGCAGAAAGACTTATGGTAGATAGCCCAAGAGAGACTATTAACACAATTGTACATATTGTACAAAATGCATTATATTTTGTAAATTTTTGTTGTCGTATTGTCTGAATAAAGATATTAAATAAAAATGATTTGAAAATAATTAATAAATTATTTCCACATTTAGCTCTGTGACTATTGACTTACTTACGTAAGTACGTTAAACAAATGCACATTAAAACAACTACTTCCCGGGCAAATACCCACGCCGGACATTGAATTACATAATGTACACCTGCTGCTGCATATCAATAAAATATTGCATAATGCAAAGATGTTTGTATATAATACATTTCATATAATAAAAGCCAAAATAAGGGCTAACGACCATGGGTCTTTCTGCCTCAATAAAGATATTTGTACATATAAATTCGAAATTGTTCAACCACTATCATCTTACGTTGAAACACGCTGTTCCGACGAGATCCAAAAAATCGAAATGACAATTACCAGTTAATCAAACACTAGATGACGGTGATTGAATAATTTATAAAGCAAACAATAATTATTTTGAGGAAAATAATTTGTGACGTTTAGATAGTGACTTGCAAAAACCTAAACGATATGAACGGAATACAAGAAATTGAACTTCCTACAGTACATTCAGGACCCGACAACACAGACACTAATTAATGACGAACAAGAAATAGCAGACACTTTCGCAAATTATTTTGATAAATCATACTTAATGACAGACAATGATACATACGACAAAACATCCTTTCAAGAAATTAATTCCTGGTACAATTCATTTGCTGTAACCCCCATGACTAATCAGACCTCGATTGATATAAAGGAAAATGAATATTATGAGAATCTCTGCATGGCAATGATGACATTTGTAGATCCATCCTTAAATCCCTTCCTAACTCTATTCACAAATATATAAGCTGTATTTTGATTTTTTTTTCTTTATCAACCAAATAGTTCCTAATGAATGGAAACAGTGAATCATTACTTGTATACATAAACTCAGCAACGATCACCTAAAAGTGTCCAGCTACGGTCCCATCACTCTCCTTCCTATATTAGGCAATATTTTCGAGTCTATTATTCAAGCTAAAATCTTAATAATCATCCAAGATAAAATCCCACCATATCAATTTGGCTTTATTAAAAAAAATATTAGCAGCCCTTTCCCTATCCATCCTTACGTCCAACATCCATACAGCACACCTCGAATACCAAAGACTGCGTGCGTATTTTTGGCTATCCAAAAAGCGTACGATTCAGTTTAGCATCGAGGTCTGTTATACAAATGTAAGTCCCTCGACATCCCCCAATATTAATTAAACTCCTTGATAACCTGTTGAATAATAGATCCATAAAATTCGAAATAAGAAATTCATTTTCCCTACCAATCTCTCCACAACAAGGACTTCCACAAGGATCCCTATTATCCCCCATCCTATAAAATATTTTCGTATCCGATATATATAATCCTGATTCTCAATTCATTAATCACACTGCTTAAATTTTACTCTACGCTGATGGTACATCCCTAATCGCCCGTGCTTCTACTATTCCAAAAGCTCTGGTACTTTACAGGAACTGATCGACTCGATACAGACATGGTATACAAAATGGAGAGTCACTATCAATCACAAGAAAACACAACTCATTCCTTTCCAACGTCCCCATTTGCTATCAAAATTAACAATGTTGATATAACACATCTATAACTTGCAAATATCTGGAAATTACACTTGATCTTAACCTTAAAGCGGCGGTCAAATGCAGAGCGAGTCATTTCAGAGCTGTAACATAAAAAAAACAATGAATTTCAACAAAAACTGCTGCTCATTTTTATTAAATGATGTGTCGCCCAATACTTGAGTGCGTCGACATCCTTTATTGTAATATCCGCCCCTCTGTTTTGTCTAGAATGCACGTTGCCGAACGATTAGCCCTTAGAGTACTCACAAATATCCGACACCCATTTAACCCCGTCCATATCCCTCCTATCACAATCCTTTATCAACAAACAAATATCGAACCGATCACTGACCGTCTTCAATACCTTTCTCTAATATTTTTCAAAAATCCTGAAATGACAGAAATAATTAAACACCTTTACATACCTCGCAACCTCAATATCTCCCCGAAATTTTAATTCCCTACAACTTCGATATATCACTTCATTTCATCAAATAATGCGGACTTCGACAATAACAGCGATAATGACGAGTAAGTAGACAATGACAAGGTTAATATCCATTTCGTGAAATTTTAACATATGTATTGTAAATAATATTTAATTTTGTTAATTTACACGAATAAATTTGTTAAATATATTATAATTTGTTGATGAAATACTTTTTATACATGGAAAATAGAGAAAATATAAGATAGAATAGGATAAAAATCCTCTTATAAACTTCTTAAGTCGACCCAAAAGACCAATTCTCAGTCAGACAAGCAGAAATTATATCCTTGTAAATTTCGCCTTAGGAATATTAGATGAAAAAGCGGAAATATTGTATAGGAAGTTGAAGCAAAAGTCTTGATTGAAACGGAATTTTCAAATCATTCTGCTAATTAATAAATAACCTTATCAATTAGGATTCAATTTGTTTTAATAATTACTAAGACACATTTTTGCAAGTTTTTATATGTATAAAAATGTGACTTCGTATTTTAATTGTATATCAATTATTTTTATTGAAAATTTATTATATTATTTATAATATCGACAGCCATTTTCTGAGGTCTAACAATGTGTAAATGATTGTATTTTATATATTATAAAATTATATAATGTAATACTCAGAAATAAAGATTTTCAATATATATTCAAAATATTTTAATATTATTAGTTCATATTACAATACATGATTATTATATATGATAGTCCCATTTTTTAAAAATTCGTATTTATAAAGTACAAATCCAAAATTAACAAACATTGTAGTCATGAAAAGAAGGAGTTTCAAAGTTTTTTTAATTACGTCATAAATGATCAATGTGTCCACCGTTTGATGCATGACAGCAGTGATACGATTCTTAAATAATTCAGAGTAGTTGATAGAGGCGGGACGTAAACAGCTTCCATAACATACCAGCACAAGAAATATTCACATGGGGTGAGATCAGAAGATCTCGGTAGCTAGAAGTCTAATGCCAGTTCTTCATTTCCCCTGTGACCTATCCAGCACTGAGGAAAGAATTCACCCAAAAAGCCTCGTACAGCGAGATGTTTTTCATACAATTGGTTTTGGTAGTAAGTCTACCAATAGAGCTAGGTATACTTACTTAGACTTTGAACAAAACTTTCTTCAATACGTCTGATATCATACTCAGGTACACGCGGTCAGCTTGTGTCTATGGATTTTCTAATTGGTGGTTCTGGCTGCTCATTTTGCTGGATGACATACCGGGTCTTAATGACCATAGTGTCTTTCCAAAGCTTAATGTGCATCGTTAGAATGCATAATTATTTTTTTTGTAACAGTTTTCTCTTTACATTATTTTTGTGAGTTATGTGGAGATCAATTACGTATAAATATAAAAAAGCACTTTTTATTACTTTCTTCACTTTCATATTCAATTTCAAAACTTATATTTCGGGTATTATATGTCCATTTTCGAATTTGATTTGAATTCAAATTTTGTTAGTTAATGAGAATGGACACAAAGTGGCCGGAATATACATTAAGCAATTAAATATACAAGTGAAGAAAGGAATACAAAGTGTTATATATATATGTAGTTTTGTCTTTGAAAAAAACTAAATAACATGATGTTATCCTCACTTTTTAAAGCGCTTAGAGCATATAAATTGGCCGGTAACTTAGTCTACTTACTAGTAATGAGCAAAATCGATAATTTCAGTAATCGAATACTTAATAATCGATTATTTTCAGTAATTACATGTCATTTTAATCATTACTATAAGGTGTATGATTGAAATTTAAAATCATTAATATTATAATTACAATTTTTATAACCAATTAAGGCACTTGAAATTAAACATTTTTTATTTTTTGTATTTTTCAACTATGCCCATCATTACTACATATCTCGGGAATATCTTGAGGGTAGCGGTTATTCCTTCTACTTACTTTTGCATCGACGGTTAAATGTTCTCATCGATCCCGAAGTTTCATTTTTTAATTAACACAGAAGCAGGTTGCGGGGATTATTGTTTTACTTTAGAATCTTAGGATAGCATTTATCGCAATTTTATGATGTACGCCTCATAACGTAGGTTTATTTGAATTGTTTATCCTAACGAACAAATAAAAGGCTTTCAGAATATTGAAAAAAAAAAAGAAGGGGACGAGGTTCAATTTTAAAGTAGTTCCGAAAAAAACAACAACAATATAATTCAGATAACAAAAAAATCGGTTACTGTTTCGGACTAACGAATACTTATACAGTAACATGTGTTCGAATACGAATCATTTATTTATGTAACGAATTCGAATCACAAGGGAAGTCCGTAGTGGTTCATGTAAAAAGAGACAAAAGTGGAAACAATCAACCTGATTGGGACATCAAACAAAATGAGAATATCTTTCGGGATAGGAGTAAAATCATTTTTATGAAAATATTGGAAAACAACATTGGAATCTTCTAAAATGATTCGGATTTTAAAGTAAATTGAATCCTGTAAATCTATGTTGTTGAAATTGTAGCATTTTGTCATTGCATACCTTTTTATATGCTATAATAAAACCATGAATCATAAAACTAATATTAATCAATTACTTACCATTATCTATAAATTAAATACACGTGTAAACCAATTTAAGACTAACCCGAACAATTCAAATAAATCTTTATACACCTAATAAATCCACTATTACAACCCGAGCAAACAGGTGCGTCATTAACGCACCGTTTTTTTTCCTTCTCTTATTTCCACTAAACACACAAGAGAATCCATAATCTCTAGAAACCCAAGGACGAAGTAATTGTATCACTTTCGATGCGATGCGATGCGTTTCGGAAATTGTTGCGGTATTCGCGATGGTCAAGATATTGGGTGAAGTAGACTGGAAGGAATTGCGATACTCACGGCGGGCAAAAACGTTCCAGAACAATAATTCATCCGTTCGCAATCATCGATCAATAATTACGGTGGGACTCTATTTGCATTAAGCGCTCTTTAAACGGCACCGCCGGATTACCATAATGGGAAACAATGGCACCGTCGATGTGCTTCGGGAACAATTGTGGTAGTCTCGGGTTGTAATTCATAATGTGAACACGGGTAAGATGGATATCGGGTGATTAATCATCTCGGCAATTCGATTAAATGTAATTTGTTGTTGGTCGGTGATTATGATATTGATTTTTCTTTTAACAAAGATATTCATACAGAGATTAATTTTTAAAGTGGTTTCAATTACTTGTATCAAGAAGCAATTATATTTCAGTTAATTATTGGAATGATGTTAATATTTTGATATGTATATATTAGTCATATTTTTTATTCTTGCAAATAGAACACTTTAAATTTTGAATAAATTAGGTGGTCGAAGTAATTTATTGAAAGTTTTTGGAGAACTGATGATGGCTATTTCTTTCTTTTAACCATATTTTTATACTTGTAAATAAAACACTTTAAAGTTTGAATAAATTAGTTCGACCACCATCATCTAGATTTTGAAAAACTAGTGATGCATGAATTTGTATATACAAAGAGTTTTATGTAACACCGAACATACTAGAATGTACTCAATGTAAATTTCCCTATGTTCGTTTTTTTCAGGAACGCATTAAAGCATTGAGTGCGATGTGATTGGCTACTATTTCTAAAAATAATATAGTCAACCCAAACTACACCCTTCCACGTCAAAAATGAATTACACTTGTCAGTTATCGTAAGCAAGTGATATTTACTGTTCTGGCTCTTAAAGCAGAAGTAGACGAAGAGTTGGACATCTTTACTTATCAATAATGTATACAAAGGAGGAAAAGATTTTTATGGTATGCATTGCGGTTAAGTATAATATTCATAATTATACATGTTGCACTTGACATAATAGTTGACATTAGAAATCGTAGCCAATCACATCGCACCCAATGCTTTGATGCGTTCCTGAACAAATCGAACATAGGAAAATTTACATTGAGTACATTCTAGTATGTTCGGTGTTACATAAAACTCTCTGTATATATTTAGTTATTAATTTTTTGTACATTCTTTCCTGAAGAAAAATTAAACACTTGATTTGTTTCACTTATTTATATTTTCTCCAACTAGTTTCGACTACTCACTACTCAATCGACTGAGTAGTCAAAACTAGTTGGAGAAAATATAAATAAGTGAAAAAAAAAACAAGTGTTTTAATTTTAATTAAATTATCCTGAATTAAGTCTTTTAGGATGTTCCAAATCATTTATTTTGCGAAAATTGAGAAACAATAGATATTTTGAAAAATAGCGTAAAGCAACATCATTTTCCTAAGTTGGATAAGTTGTGATAGCTATTTCGTTCTTTTAGTCAATTTTTTATATTTGTAAATAAAAGAAACCAACTGTGATTAATTTAGTTCAACCATCATTATCTAGTTTGTATTGTCTTTTCGTTCTTTCACATCTCAGCAAACCAATGCGATTCATGTGTAATGCCTTGATAAACTCTTTTACTACCTAAATTTCACATTAGAGTCTCTTATATTGTCTGATTCTGACTATAAAATATTTTTTTCTTTCCTAATTTTTCAAGTAATAAAATGTTGAACCACCATTCATGGATAACTAGTGATGGCCATTTCGGTTTTGACGATGCCACATGAAATTAGACAAAAGATGGCGCTTGCATCGTCTTTCATTTATTATCATTTTTCAAAAACTATAATCCCTCATATGCACAATAGTCAAGAATTGCCCTATATTATAACTAAAAAATGTTTATGATGTTTTGTGTCGAAATAATGTAAACAGATTTTAATTTGTAATAGACTTTCTTAAGATTGAGTATAAATCTATAGTAATATACAATTGTGATTTTGTAATAAAGTTTCCACACAATAAAATCGCTCACGTGAAACAATTTTTGTTGTTTTATCTGAGACCTAGAACTTGAACGGACGCACAACACAACCAGTTCGAATTGTGCAACCAAGAACTTCATTGGCTGATTAAAGCCGTGACCAATCCTTTGACCTTTGCATGCGTTCCTTTACTTCTATAATACCCCACATCATGAACCGGATATTCCTTATTCTCTTTGTTGGGCATTCTTAATTATTCCCCTCAAACAAGCGGCGCGGCGCCACGTGAAGGCAGATAATAAACGGCCCGCTAACAACAACACTAGCGCATCCCGCGGATAATAAATTTCCCCATCGCCGGCTATAAACTATATTAAATTTTATTTTTGCAACCTATTACTCGACCATTCTTTTCGCTTGCAGTTTTTTTTTTTGTCCCGCGCGCGAAATTAATTACTTTCCGCGGGAGGAGAATGTCGCCCGGCCGCGCTCCTTTTTTTGCGGCCTGTAAATTACAACTTACCGCCACAACCTTGTCAAGGTAAGAATTATATTTAGCACGATGGTGCAATTCCAGTCTAAACTCTTTACTGTTGGGGTGTTATTAGGTGGAACGGCGCGTGCTGCGAATTTTAAGCTTCAACGGGTCCCCTCTGAAAAAAAAAACATACTGTAATCATCGGATTGTGTTCTCTTTCATGTGTGTTGTTATATAATTTCGCTTCATGGTAATTACGGATTTAAGTTTGTTCGGTTTGTAAAGAAGCTGTATGGAGTAATTGAGATGTAGAGGATTATAATAATAGTTTTGCCACGTTGTTGATGTAATGGTTTCTTTTATGAACGACCTTTACTAGTTTTTAAATTTTCTGCAAAAATTACTAATTACTTTAATCATGTTTACATTTGAAATAAACACGTTTCAAAGGAATGATTATATATAAAACAATATATTCTTCATTACTTTAAAGTAAACACGGTTGTTATAACTTTCAAATTATGTTTATTTTTGTATTTCAATACTATGTTTCGCCACACTATGACTTCTTCAGGTGAAGAACTAGTAATATATTCTTCATACAAAAAAGTCTGAAATAATAAAAAATATTGCACAATCCCTCGAACGAATACCTCTACCAAACCATACAAGTCACAAGTCTTTTAGTAAACCTTTCCCAAAAAATTGCAAACAACTCTTACAAAAAATCCCTTCTCAATAAATTCTGTATTCCTCGAAATCCAAATATCCTTCCTAAATATTCACACGCTAGTCTCACCATTCATAAATTCATCAGTATAAACCAAGACAGTTCAGCTAGCTAGCACAGATATTTCTAAATTCATGACAGGGCAGAAAGACCTCAGGTCGATAGCCCAGGACAGGCTTACACCTTCATACAAACTTATAATTATATGATATAACTGTATATAATATAAACTTACTGTCTGAATAAAGATGTATATAGTTATATAAAAAATTATTATGGAGCATATCTACGTATTGCATGCCAGCCTAAATAAAACTATATATAACTATAATAAAGTCAATAATGTTCAGAATTAAAGCCAATGGTAAATTATTTCTATTAGCTGGCTGTAGGCCTGGAGTTTGCTGTTGGCTTAATCAAATTATTGTGCATTACGACAAATAGCCAGCTCATATATTAAAAAATTTATCATTTTTACAGTACAGTAAAATTGAACAAGTAATAATTACTGGCATTAATCACTAATATCGGTTTTTCTAACTGCAAAAATTTGGAAAAAAGGAATGCTCGAACTTTTATGATCATTGTTAGTATTTTTTCCTTATTTAATTTTATTGTGATTTAACTAACTGCAAAAGTGTCAATTATCATTGTTTAATTTATTTTTACATTTGTTTTGAAGTTGACTCAAAGTTTACATTATTCAAATGGACGGTAGATTTTCCTCTTGCTATAATTGGACTGATGGCTTACTATAATTTGGAATATAGTATTTAAACGTAATTTATGACTTTTTATTTTGCCTTTGATAATTGTAGCTCTAATTGCTCTCATGGATATTTATAATCGCAATTTCGATACTAGTTTGCGGACCACAGACTGTAGTTTGAAATATAGGCGTATAGCTGCAGTTTAGACTACATGATATATGTTTAGTAGAAGAGGTTATAATTTTCTATTGCTATATTTTTCACGGCTGCCACTTTGCAGACCACAGTCTGTAGTTTCAACTACAGGCTTATAGTTGTAGTTTACACTACATACATGAATGTAACAGACTGTTGCATTACATATAAGCTTGCAGCTTATAACTTATAATTTTGCATTGCTGCATTTTTCACCACTGACACTTTACAGACCGTAGACTATAGGCTTATAGTTGTAGTTTAGCCTATATAAATTATTTTAACAGACTGATGCCTTACATATAAGCTTGCAGCTTATAACTTATAATTTTGTATTGCTGCATTTTTCACGATTGCCACTTTACAGACCGTAGACTATAGGCTTATAGTTGTAGTTTAGACTATATACATGAATGTAGCAGACTGTTGCCTTACATATAAGCTTGCAGCTTAGAACTTATAATTTTGTATTGCTGCATTTTTCACGACTGCCACTTTGCAGACCGTAGACTACAGGCTTATACTTGTAGTTTAGACTATATAAATGTGTTTAGCAGTATGTTGTCTTACTTATAAGATTGTAGTTTATAACTTCTAATTTTGTATTGCTGCATTTTTAACAAAAAATTTGTAAACTGCAAAATGCAGTTTCAAATACGAGCTTGTAGTTGCAGTTTATACTACACGAACATGGCAAATAGGCTATTGTCTCTTATGTACTGTGAAAGTACATAAGCTCCTAACAGCATTTTTACCACCAATTATAGATTGAAGAATGCATTGAAATAAAAGCTTATAGATGTAGCTTAAACTATACAAATATACTCGATAGACCGTTGTCTTATCTAAAAGCTTATAATTTAGAGAGTATAGAAGCAAATATGTGTATATTCGGCTAGAAATATATAAACTGTAGTTTCAAACAAGTTTCTAGCTGCAGTTTAGATACAATAATATGACCTATAAGCTCCTTTATCACTTATAAGTTTATACTTTGAATACCCTGATTACGCATACTAGCAGCAATTTCGACTACATTTTTTTAAATGTAGTTTCACCTACAAGCTTTTAGCTACAATTAGACTACAAAAATGATCACGTTCTTACCTATACCTATAATTGGTTGTCTTACGTATATGCCTGCAGTCTTAAGTCTCTAGTTGAGACTAAAATTTTAACTTTATAAACTAGATGTCGCAGTTACAACTAAAAGCTAGTACCTACAGTTTAAACTATAAGAATGTTCAGTAAGCTGCTGTCTCAATTATATGCTTGTTGTCTGCTTTAATTATGTATTCAAGCTCCTAGAAACAATTTTGGTTGTTAGTAGTGATCAATAGGTCTTTGCTTTATCTATAAGCTTACCATCTGAAGTCTCTATTTGCTTGTACAAATATGTAGCTGCTATTTCGACTATAAATTTGTGAACAGCTATTTCAATTGGAAACTTATAACTGCTACATCGACTGCAAGACTGTGTTCAACAGAGGGTTGTTTCATTTTATATCCATAATCAAAATGGATTTTCAAGCTTGTACTCTATAGTTTAATTAGCTGTAATTTCGATTTCCAGCTTAAAAACTTCAGTTTCAATTTCACACGTATTTATTGCTTTAGTTTCAATAAAAGTGCAGAGTGAGTCGTAAAGGACGGTGGTTTTTGGAACAGCTAGTACTGTCCCTCGAAGTGGTAGGATCGTAAGTGTGACCTTTTTATACGGCAGATGTTAGCATCTACAACACTACATCAATGAAAACGACCATCTCCTTCAAAATATTGTTTTTCACCATTGATATTATTAAATGGTAACATGATGGGAACCTATTTGAATGAATATTTTTTTAATATATTTCGAAAACTATGTTTCTATTTTGAATAGTTGAAGCTTTATAATTATATGTAATTGTCTAAATAAAGATATTTGTTTAAATACAAATAAAAGTTTTTAATTTTAATATGAATAAATAATTAAAAATAAAGAAAATAAAAAGAAAGTTTAAATTAAATAACATTATTTTCTTAACTAATTTCAGGTTAATTCAGGATGATTTAATTGAAATTAAAACACTTGGTTTGTTTCACTTATTTATATTTTCTCCAACTAGTTTCGACTATTGGTCGATTTTTTGGTTGGTTGTTTTTTTAACAACTAAATATAAAAAAAAAATGTCTGTACATTCCTCCCTGAAGATGACCAATGGCCGAAACTAGTTGGAGAAAGTATAAATAAGTGAAATAAACCAAGTGTTTTAATTTCAATTAAATCATCCTGAATTAATTCACAAATGTTTCACCACGGGTTAAGTGAGAAATTAATTTCAGGTTATTACCGCATTTTCAAAACAATTTAAAACATTACATTTTTAAACTTTATTATAATAAGAACTATCAATATTTATATTTACAAAATATTAATCATATTTAAGTCTCAGGTATTTTATTTAACATTAATAAATTATTAATAATATAACTTGTAATCAATGAATGATAGGATGAAACATTACATCATAATATATAATTTTAAAAAAATGTATTGTTAACACTTTCTAATACAATTCAAGGGTACATGTAAATTCACATTGTAATAAATAAGTATAGAAGGTCATTAATAAATCTATAAATATATTTCAAAATGTGCCAAATCATGTTTATCGGGACCTACCTCTAGTTTAACCATTTAAACGCTTATATCCTTATTCCTACAACAATAACGAAATAAACAAATATGCTAGAACTTTTAACTGTATAATAATTAAATAAATAATAATAACAATAAATGTATTGTGGTAGATTTTTAATAATCTATTCACATTTATTATTACATTTTTACAGTTATGAAAAATAGAAAAAGATACAATGATTTGTTTCTTTAGTGGGTTTTTATCACCTCTTGAAAATGAGCTATTCTCTCGAAACGAATTGAGAATATAAATTTTTAAATTTTAATCTGTATTTTAATTTAATTTATTTTAATAATTTATTGCTTTTTATTATCATGATTGCGTTTAATTAAATTTTAAGATTCTTTAAATTAAAAAGAGAATATTGTAAATTGTCGTGGATTAATTTGTAATTGGCTTAGCTAAATGGTATCTGACTAAACAGCTGTTAAATTGTCACTTAAATCTTCAAATAATCAATTAAATTACAGAAGAATTAATTTCGACTAATAGTTGAACACCGTAATGGATTTAAAGATCGTTAACTTGAAAACCATTACAAAACACAATCGGTTAAAATTAATTCTCCTACACTTCCATCGGACAGTTGGTCAACTTAAACACCCACACAGCCCGTGAACTATGACAAATAGCGCTAGCCGTCGTAACAAACGACGGAGAACACCAACAATCCGATCCTCGCTCCCTTCTTTCCGAACCATAAACACCACCAACATACACACATTATGGACCGTTTCCAGGACCAGCAAACTTTACGTCTCATGACGGCAATAAAAATTCCTCAAGACACAACCGCGAAGGTGGACGCAGACAAGAAAATTGATTGAGACGTTCGCATAACAATTACGCATGCATAAATCCGACGTTTTATCCCAAGAAATCAATTATTTGCCCACATACCTATAATAAATGTCATCTCGAAGCGCAGGTGAATATCTCCTCCGTAATACCAATTCCGTGATGAAGCACGACTTACACAACCTTCTTTTTTTCGTTTACAACAACAATACAAAAAATGCTAATAACAATGCTGAAAAAAAGTTGTTCTATTAAGTAAGTGTAAAATTCGTGTATTAACGTGGTAAGAACGTGACGAGCCATTTATCTTCAGCTCGTTTTGGAATTATTGTTTGGCTGGTGATAAATGGCTGGGATGCATGCCGGGATTTTTTTTATGTTTCTAAAATGTATCGAGGTAAATTAATTTTGCGCGTTGATTCCATTACGGGATTTAATTACAATGTTGATTCCGTGCGGGGATTTAATTATTGGTGTACCATCTGAGATTATGATCTAAATCGATTCTTGATTATATTTTTGTTGGGTTGTGTGATTAAAATTTGTCGCTGTTATTAAAACGTTGGCCCGTAAATAATAATTAAGTAATTAAAAGGTGTTATTCATATTTTTTTTATTATTATTTCAAAATTCTAATTTGCTTCGTGTAGTTAATAATTATATCAAACATTTTTTTTAGATCGTCATGGATTACAAATTAATGGAAGATATTCGCTTATATTTCTTTATTACATTCCTTTAGTAATTGTATATACGTTTACAAGAGAAAGAGATAGAGAGCTGTGAAATGCGACGCAACATAAATATTTTTTGCAGCGGATGAGCCAAGTGTTTAGTTTGATATTAAAGAATTATTCAAAACAAAAATGAATTGATTCACTTTTTAATTTTTCGATTCTTTACTTTCCTGAAGTATAACTTTGAGAATAGAAATGAACAATATCTGTTATTCTCAATTGTATTACAATAAATAAAAACTAATAATAGAAAAAATATTAATTCACCTGTTATTAAAAAAAAAACATTAAATGGAAAGAATTTGAAAAAAAAAATCATAGTTACCGTGATTTTTTTTTTCAAATTCTTTATTTAAGAGAGAATATTTTATTAATTATTTTCAAATTATTTTTATTTAATTACAATAATGTTGTTTTTTTCACTTATTTGATAGCTGTTTAGTTAAGTGATTAATTTTATTAACAAATTTATTTTTTATAGTATAGTATGTATAAGAAAATACCAAATAAAAAAATCAAATTTGAATCATCAATTATTTTTTTTTCACAAAATACTGGCCATTAATGAAAATAATAAAGTTTAATTGTGATACAAACCAAGTATTATATTTTATTTATTGTTATATAATATTTCCACTATCATACTATCTATACAAATATTTCAACATGTTTCACTAAGTGATAAGTGAGAAAACTATTAAAGATATAACTATTTATTTTAAAGTCGCCTTGACGTGAAATAACTTTGACGTGAAAAAACTTAATTAAACCCAAAAAAAGGGTTTACAACTTTACATGCAATTATAAGTTTTCGTTGGCGGTTGATTTGAGAGAATTATATGCATACAAATACTTTCATTATTTCGATTACGTAACTCACAAAAGAACGAAACCACAGAAAGTAATATAATAATAAAACTAACCTAGGCCAAACAGTAGTGTGCGGAGCACACCTGAGCCATAAATTTTCATCTAAAATGATTAACATACCCAACACTTTCTACCGAAAACCGTTTACACTTTTATCCAGCATTTTCATAAACAACAAACAAAATGAATTATTTATTTCCATCCGCATAACTTCATCGTAAAAAAATAGAAATCCTGCATAATACTCAAGCAAAAAAAGTAACATATAATTCAGATTCGTGTTGCGTGTTTGGATCCAAGGACGAAATCAGGATCACCAGAAAACTGAATCGCTCGTAAATTAGCGGTTGTGTATTGTGTGTACGGAGCAATTGTGATATTTAATTGCATGTCTCGAAAATTTTTGTGGGATTTAATTGCTCAAGGAAACTTCAGCTGGGTGGTGCTTTTGTTTTATTTTCGTGAGCGTGTTGTTTATTATTTTTTTGTTGGGAATATTAATCGGATGGTTTCTATATTTAGGTTGTTGTCAATTTATAAGAAGTAATTAACCTTCGGACGAGATCCAATTATTGCTCGCTAATGGGGTTTGAATACATCAAATTCCGCAAGGTTTTTTTTATACCGATTTGCAAGATATTTCGTCGAAAAATCGGGTTTTTGTATACTTGCTCTTTGGTTTAATATAAATTATAGAAAATTTTACAGTTGATTTTACGGTTAATACAGAGAGAACTCTTAGTTTCAATGCTCTTTAAATTATTTAAATTACTGTTATATATACATATATAAAATACATTCGATATTGTACAGATTATCGGCGCTATTCTGCAAGAGTTTAACGTATACGTTAATTTTTATCATCACAATCTAAGCATTTTTTTAATAGATATATATTCATAGAATGTGATTTATTAATTAATAAATAAAACATTTTTCATACGGAATAGCCCCGTATATGTTGGATTTCACGAAACTTAAGCCGTTTCAGGTTATTACTATGCATTAATGGCAAAATTAAAAAAAAAAACTACACTAAATTTAATATTTCTTTGTATGGAAAAGCCCCTATTATTAGGAGTAGCTCATTCTGAAATAAAATCAAGGTGGATTCATATTTGCCTTATCTTAATTATAATTTCATATTAGGCTGCTTATTTAATTATTTTCAAATATTGAATTGTAAATCGCTCCATCAATGCGTGATTTATTTTGTTCTATATACACAAAAAAGGAAATTTAGTTAAATGAAAAGTTAATATAAGTGCCACCGATATAAATCAATTCTAACATAACTAGATTAAATATAATATTTTTAAAAATAGAGAAGAGTTTCAATTCACTTGGCCATAATTTTTTAATAATTGAAAGAGCATTGAAAATAAGTGTTCTCTCCCTATTAACTGTTGTTCGATATCGCTTCAATTGTAAACATTTTTTTAAATGTATATTAAAATAATTAATTGAAATTATTGATTAATAATTAATTATTTTAAAATTCATCTTATTTAATTTATAATATTTTTGTCATTAAAAGCAAACAATATATATACAATCGAAAGAAAAGCACTTTACCTAAACGTGGGTGTGTAATCTATTTATTATATATAAATTTAGTCGAGTCTTTCTAATTTTTTACGAACCATTTGGCTTTACTCAGTGTCGTTCCTCTTGTAATCAAGCTCTTTTCTACTGTCTTTATCCACGTAACAATAACCAATAAAAATTATCTGAATGTGAATGTGCATTACATAATTAATAATCATTATTATTAAGCATGAACATTTATTTCGCAATAAAAATATTATTCAAATTGTTCTTTAGTTTAGCTATGCACTCAAAAAAATCTTCAAGTACACAAAATTATGCACGATTTCGTGATCCTATCATTTTTTGTTTCTCTCATTAATTAAAGCATAGGCCAAGATTTGTAGATTTGTCTTGTTACTGTATTGCAATGGATATTCGTTCAAAACATTTTGTTATTAGATTATCAATCAACAACATAACATACCTAACAAGCCGTGGCATGAATATGATTAATTACTTTAAAAATTCGCTATGCCACACACACCCACCCGTGGGAAAAAAAGTCGCGGAAATTAAATCAAAGCAATTTTATAGGCGCACTTTCATTTAATTTATTATTAAATGTTAGATTACTTAAAACAAACACACTAGAGTAATAATAAAAAACAATAGAATAATATAAATCGTTATTAATTTAAAACGTAATGATAGGTGTTGGTTCGGAAAGCGATCGAAATGGCACATTCCCATTAGGAAGTGGAGTTCAAGGTGAATTGTCTTTCTGAACCTGACCGTATCTGCTCGAGATCCGTGTGTGGGTTGGAAGTGTATCGGCAGAAGTGAAGCGGATCCATTATTTTTCATTTTTGAAAAGCCGGGATTAATGATTTGCTCTGACGTTATCTGTACCGCTGATGTGTTCGTACACGTGTAATATATTACGTGTTAATTTCGCGAGGGTTCTGGAAGTAAATTAATAATTTGCAGACACAATCAGTTAAGATTGATTTATATCGGTGGCACTTATATTAATTTTTCATTTAACTAAATTGCTTTTTTTGTGTATATAGAACAAAATAAGGCATGCATTGATGGAACGATTTACAATTCTATATTTGAAAATTTTTATTTCTTAAATTAATCAAAATAAGCAGCTTAATATGAAATTATAATTAAGATAATGCAAATGTGAATCTACCTTGATTTTATTTCGAGAATGGACTACTCCTAATAATAGGGGCTTTTCCAAACGAAGAAATATTAAAATTAGTGTAGATTTTTTTTTAATTTTGCCATTAATGCATTAGTAATAACCTGAAACGGCTTAAGTTTCGTGAATTCCAACATATACTGAGCTATTCCGTATGGAAAATGTTAAGTTTATTAATTAATTAATCACATTCTATGAATATAAATATATATATTTTTTGTTAATTCTATTATTTTATTATTGTAACTATTCATTGTATCATGTATGTATGTTACTGTATTTAATGGCCTCCGTTAATTAAATAAATAAATAAATAAATATATCTATTAAAAAAAACTGCTTAGATTGTGATGATAAAAATTAACGTATACGTTAAACTCTACATTTCTCTTGCTGAATAACGCCAATACAATATCGAATGTATTTTATATATGTATATATAACATCTTTATTTCTGCAGACAATTTTATATACAATAAATTAACAATATAATTCTTATACTGTATTACACGTTGTCCTTAGAAAACGGCTATCGACCATCGGTCTTTCTGCCTTGTATTTATTATTAATTTTGTAAAAGTCAAATTATATATAATTATAAAAAAAACACACTCGATAATAAATTAACATTTACAATTATGCAAATCACCGATATCATTTGCCCATTTGTTTTCAAGATACCAGTGTGAAGTAATTTCGTCTTGCGACACGGGCATTTCATTGTTGCTATACATTTCACATGGACAGCAACGAGCCGTTTCAAATTGAATATGATTAGGCACGGAGATAAAGCTTTATTGCACTTTTATGCGTACTTTCACTGGTAAATATCAGTAATTGTTTCCCATTATGCATAAAAAACCGAAACAACTATCAATTGTCTAAAAGCCAATTTTATAACTTGTACTTAGCTGCAACTAGGCCAAATTTCAATTCTGAGCCCAGTGCCAGTTTGAAATTTAAATGCAAATGTGCTTATTTTGAAATTAGAATTGATATTAAGTAAATACTATTGTATGATGGGATTCTCGTCTCATTTTTCTTAAATTGTTTTTTCATGCATCATTTTACGAAATAAACATATTTCGTAAAATGGTACATGGAATTTAGGGTTAAACACTTCCCCAATATTTCAATTTTCTTTATTCTGAGTAATTGACAATTATTTTAAAAGGAAACTGTTTTTTTTAATTATCTTTAAAAAATTAATTTTATTTTATGAATTACATGCTTTTTGTGAATTCTAATACTTTTCCTTGAATAATATTTTATTACTATTTTTTTAATACTTATAATTTTAAACGCGTATAAAAAATAACAACGCTTGTAATAAATGAAAGAAGGAGGAAACAATAAATTAATGTTCATAATTAGACATAAATAATTATTAAACGCTAGCCTTTAAAACTGTTTAAGGCTAAAACTCGCGTGTTCCATATGTTAATTATTACAATACAACTCGCTTTAGGGGTTCTGTTGTATTATTAATTAAATTGAGGCAAATAGAATTTAAGTAATTGCGCTCTTACATTCAGCTTAAAACTAGTTTAATGCGAGCTATTGTAAATAATCGATTGATAATTATGCCATTTCTTGTATTCAAAATGTAATTGGTTTTATGCAATCGTAAATACTGCTTTGATTGCTATTAGCTTAAATTAGTCCTTGAATTGCTAAAATTGTTTGCTTTTGTCTTTATAAGGCTAATTAGTTTCAATAATAACATATATTTTTGTTTGTTGTAATCATGAATCAACAATCTATTTATATTTATTAATAAATTTGAATGTTAAGGAATATGAATAAATTAGAAGAGCATTTATATTTTTGTTATATCTTTAAAATTTTAATTTAATCAACCTCAATGTACACCTTGTATTTGATGGGAAATAAAAATTATAATAAATGTATATTGTACCTTTGTATATTGGAGATTTCCGCAAATAAAAATTATTGTTATTATTATATATAACAAAATTGTATTTAATAAATTGCTCAATCACTATTCATCTTGCGCTTGGATACCTAGCGATGGTCATTTTTATGTCTTGGACCGTTCACGTTACACCAGTATGTTCCATGTGCAATGCATTGATGGAGGCAGTTAAACAGATGTTGTGTTGTGATTAAAAAAAAATGATATGAATCATATAATTGGAAAGATGGCACAATTAGGTAAAAGATGATGCTTCATGTTTTCTTTCCAGTTGTATTATTAATATTAAATAGTTTAAGTCGCAATCGCAATCAAAGTTTAAACAGTACTTGTAATCGTAGTCATAATCGCAATCACAGATTAGCAAACGGTAGCACTTTAAATATGAATTGCAATCACTATAATATAGGTACGTAAATGAGTACTAGTTGCAATCTGCTCCCTTTATGATTAATTTAAGATGTATGAGCAATTTTCATGTTCTAAATGAGTGCAATTTGTGGATATCAACCAGTGATGGGTGATATATCACTGGCATATACCTAAAATTTTCATTCATTAAAAACATTAAAATTGCTCATATTAAACTATAGAGAAAATCTTTTATTACCAACACTAATATATCTTGAAATTTGCGTGTAACAACAGTTATGCGGCTAATAATGCGCGCAAACTGCGGGATCATACATATTCACTCTTATTTTATAGATGACGTAAGTAGAATATAAAAAATAGCACGAAATTAATTTATCATTACAATTTTGATTTAGCAGCATTTAGATATAAAAACTTATAATTTAATAACTATATTATCCCGCCTTAGAACAGCAACGCGAAGAACCCAGCTGTAATCTTTCTAAGGAGAGTTATATACAAAAACGAAGACATACGAATATGGAAACATAGGACATCACAGACATAAACGCAAAGAAAAACAAACGGAGATATAATTGATGTTTCCATAAGTAAAAGCATCATAAAAACATAAAACACCAAGACATTTTAGTCGGACCATTTCGCGTTTTTGATTAAATGGCACTCAAGGGAGAAAATAGAAAGGGTGCAGTTTATAGAACTGAGTTGTGAACTCGACTAAAGTAACGAAAATATAAAAGAAGAAGCAGAAATATTAACCAATAAAATACAAGAAATGCAAAACATAAATACAGTTCAAGCATTGGATACAGACTATTCCCAGGTTTTGATCAAATGAGCCTAAGGCATAATGAAATTAAGACTAAAACCAGAAAGTTGGTTAAGTGGGCGGTGATCAGAAAACGGAGTTATAAACTATCTGCGCCAAAAAAAGAAAACAAATATATAGAAGAAGGAATTACATTAATCAATAAAACACTAGATCTCATAAAATAACGCTTATCTATGTTAATAGGTTGAAAAATATACTTGATCATGTTATTAATATTATGATCATGTTTTATCAAGTGATTAATGAGAACCAAATAAAAAATTTGCTTCTCCTTGGTTAACCTCATCGACCAGAACAAACTTGGCTTTCATACAGAAGAGAGGAAGAATTATTTTTATTGACCGAGGGCCAAGAAATTCAGGAGGCTCAACAACAAGTTATAAAAGTTATAAAAACAAATAAATAAGAAATAAGAAACAACTTCTGGGACGAGAAAATATATAATATTAACGAAGAACATGGTAGCTTCTGTGTACTATGACATAAAAAATAGCGATTTTGGCAGACCACATCGCCAGTCAATTCTTTAACACGGACCCCTCGGATTAGGCAACGGAAAACATGTTAGAAAAAACATCTCTCTGATCCGAAGTGTCCGTGTTTAAGAATTGGCTAGCCAAGATTAGTTGTATGCCATTTACACTCTTTTAATTTTATAGCACTCGCACCTAAAAAAATCGTCCAATCCGCTAAGATTAAATAATCCGATGATCTTCTCAAAAAATAGAGTTTCCTATAATATGAAAGAAGCCTAACATATTCACATATTCATTACTTCAGAAGGAATAAATAACTCAACGATTCCAGAAAACAGCAGCCTGATAAGTCTCACATCGAGCCTAAGCTGGAAACTGTAATAAAAGACGAAATAAAGTCAAAAATATAGAGGAAAATTGATGATCGTGCCACAAATTCAAATCTAGAAGTATTTAACCGTTTCCGGGTAATAACTCGACGACGAGTCATTTTTCGATGTACCTTATTAAAAGTAGAAAATATAATAAACACTTTCTCAAAGCAACATTTTATGCCGACTTCGAATATATTATCACATTTTATTTATCAATTTTAGTTTTTAAATTATAACCATAAATTTCGATTTTATTTTCCATATGTGGCGCCACCAAAATATACCATTTACACTACAAATATTCAGTAATCAAGATAATGCATTTTTTTAGAATTAATCAATTAACATTAATTAACTTCAAATCAAATGCGCTTACTCGTATTTTTTCATTATTGGCATTACGAAACAAAGTTGCAATTAATATTAGTATATAACACAGACTTTTTTTAGATTTAATCGCTAAGAATTAATTACATTCATTGAATCAAATGAATTTAATCTTGGTTGAACAAAAACAAAACTGCAATTAATATTAGTTTATAAAACATCACAAATTTATGCTGATTCAAGGACTTGCTTAAATCACTTAATTGCAACGAAAACAGTAATTACATGAATTAATTTATTTAACGATAGATATCATCAGCTGTAACACAAAGAAGTATAATTTTATTGAATATATTTTGAAACCGATATACAGATTTAATGATTGCACTGCAATGACCAAAAAGAGATACAATTCTGCAAAAAAGCGCTTCTGATTATATAAAATTTAACATTGGACCTTTAATTAGTTAATAATTACTTGACAGGGATGATGTGAGAGAAGAAATATTAAGAGCATAACAACATATTAAATGTGCAATTTCACGCTATATTACGAACAGACATAATTAATATACTTTAATATACTTACAAAAAATTTAATTTATTTATATTTTACAATAATAACTTAAACCCCGACAACAATTGGTAAAAGGGGACATCGATTATATATATATATATATAATAATAACTTAAGGTGAAAAATGCCTCCACTGAGCAAAATGGATGTAAAAACTTAATACCGATGTTACATTAACATTTTTATACACACGATTGAATATTATTAATTAATTTAATATTTTACTTTTTGTGTAATATTTATATATTATTTTGGTTAATTGTGAACCTATGTTAATAAAGTTTATTTTATTTAATATTATTTTTAATCATAATAAATGAAAGACATCGCAAGCGACATCTTCCATTTATTATGATTAATCATCACACACATGGAATACACTTTGATGAGGTTATAAAAACCGAAATGGTCATCACTTGTTATCCTTACGTTAGATGAATGGTGGTTGAACACTGTAGTAATTGTTTTTAATATTAGTGCATCGTTATTACTTCAATCATTATTGTATAAAACAATATTATATAAATAAATTATACAAACTTTTAATTCAAATAGCAATTTACAACAATCAGTTAAGAAAACAGTATTAATAATAACACACTTTAATATAAAACTACAACAATCTGAGACTTTCATTTTTTAAAACAATACAAAAATCATTGCCATATCACATTAATCCATAACGAAGTTACACAATGAGCAAACACATAACATCAAATCAGATATGTGACGTTTGCAGGTGAAAGGTTTAGGTTAACAAATCCCGAACAGCAAATGAACATAGCCCACAAACGCAAATATGATTAACTCAAACACGGCGAAGGAAATAAGCGGACATTAATATTATAGATAATAGTAAGAGATATAATAAATAAACGCACATAAGCGTCATTGTGAAACGCACATATTGGTTATTTGGTAAATTGGATTTGTTGGATACAAGGACGGAAATGTTGGGGAAATAGAATGAAAATAATTGGGTGTAAAATTTTTGATAGGTATTTTTATAAATAAAACGAAAGAATGTAAAATAATATTTTTTTTAGTGTTGGGCAAAATCGAGTGAATTTAGTAATCGAGTATTTCTGAATAACCAATTTTAAGTAGCTAAAGTTATTAAATAACAAGAAAATTGAGTTTGTTAATCAATAGGTAAAACTTTCCAATATTAATATTATAAATAACATTAAGAAAATTGTCATAAACTTCATTTTGCAGTGACAAAAAAGATCGAAAAGATCGACTTTGCCCATCTCTATTTTTTTGGGGAAAGACCATTGCTTGATAGTCAATTAACTTAATTTAATGATTAATGACTAGAAATACAATAAATTCTTGATCATTATTGTCAGTTAGCTGACAGTCACAGTTAATTCTTTTATTATTATTTCCAATGAGATTTGTTTGAGTTACTTGAAGATAAAGTGTTCGTAAAAAATACTTTAATCAAATAACAATGACATTAATAAACGTGCGTGAATAAATAACAGTAAAACATGATTTGTTGTACATATGATACGAAAAAGAAATAATTTGAGGGAAGTTTACAAAGTGTATTATTATTTCATGAAATGTTGAAACAAATCAAATACGAATGAATTGAATATTGAACTGTGTTGTATGAAAATATTATAAATTACATACTTAAACAGTAAAATAAACATATTTGAAAAGACAACTCTCTATAAATTAATTATAAGCTGGCTTCTAATAGTAGTATATATATTCTTCTTCTTAGTTTTCTCAAATATATACATTGTTTTCATAGAAGTAACAGCCATAATTATTGAATTTTGCTTCCTGTTACCATTTGGGATTTGTTTATAAATATTTTGCAGTGGTTGAAAAACAAAAAAAAAAACAGATTGATTATAAAGTTTCTTAGAAATTGGATTATTCAAACGCGTATTTTTTGCGCAATTTTAATTAAATATAAAATGAAAATTGAATTAAGTTAAGAAAAAAAAAAATAATAAACGTAGAGTTAATAGCCATAATTTCATAACAAATGTTAAAAACGATTGCCTTTATTTTATAGGCAAAAGTTCACTCTACGTTTTTTTTTTTTATTATTTTCAAAAAAATGTTAATGCTGCTTCGGACGTTTGTTTCGTATCTCTTTTTCAATTGCAGATTTAAGTTTGTTTGGGGTATATTTTCGATTTTAAAAAATCCAAGGGCAAAATTCGATGCAAGACGCCGTTAGTGTCAAATTTATTTACTCTTTATTCATTTTTGCTTGGTATAAACTTGGAGCGACAAAATTCCCAGATTTTTCGGCAGGAAATTTAACTTGTCTACAATCATTGTTGAAAACTTTGTAGCTATATGATTAGTCCTACCAGTGGCTCCAGAAAGAGGAAATTTGTAAAACTGCCAGAAAGATAATTGTCATACTTCCGTGGCATTGCTCTTTCGCATACATGTAGTAGTTTGTATCAAAGATTTTAAAGAGAAGTGACAAATATTTGCCAACACATTCTCTGGTTTATGAGGAAAAGACCGTAATAACTAAATAATAGTACATAGCTCTGAAATTTGTGTCGTATTTAGATGTTTAGATCTTTGAGCTCTTTTTGCAAGCTTTCCTTGGGTTTGAAATGCCGGAGGACTTATTCTGTCTGATGATTGTTTTGTTGCACTATAAATGTCACACCTTGTTTTTTTTGTTTGGTTCTTGTTTTAATTCAGCTATGAAAAAAATAATAATAACCGTTGTTCAAATGTTATATATGGTGTATTTCAGATATTAGTAGACTCAAAAATAATATTAGCATTTGGCACTTCATGAAATATAACGCACTCCAATCTAAAAACCCAAATCAACACATGGGTCAAAAACCAATAAACCAATACACGGTGAAATATCGAATATCTATTAGTTTAGGTAATACCAACCTTCAAAAGAAATGTGTCTAAATTTCATGACATTTCGTTCAGTAGTTCCAGAGATACTTAGGTTGAAGTCACGCCACTTTTATGAATTTGTAAACATGAATCAAAACGAATTTCGTGACTTAATAAAACACTGCAAATTAATGGGTAAAAATACCGTACAAGCCCAGGATTGACTTACCTACACGAAAAGAGTCGAAAAGAGCCTCTACTGAGTAGAGCAGAAAGCGAAAGTCGTTCAAAGCGTCCAAAAACTCAACAATCGGCTGGCAAGGTTATGTTGTATTTTGGGATACGCATGGAATATTGTTCATCCACTGTTTGAAGAAAGGCCAGATGATCAACAGTAACTATTATATAGCCTAACTCGTTCGATTGGGTGACGAGATTCAGCACAAATGACTTCATATGAAAATAAAACATCGTTTCATCAAGACAATGCTCCAATCCACAAGTCGGTATAAACCATGCCAAAAATCAACGATTTACGCTTGGATTTGTTACCGCGCTCATCTTATTCTTCAGATCTGGCACCCAGCGACCAGGTTTTGAAAGAAAGGAAAGAGAATTGGCTCAAACGACGAAGTTATTATTGAAACTAACGCCTATTTTGAGGCCAAAGATATATCGTTCTACAAAAATGACATAGATCTGGCACCCAGCGAACAGATTTTGAAAGAAAGGAAAGAGAATTGGCTCGAACGACGAAGTTATTGTTGAAACTAACGCCTACTTTGATGCCAAAGATATATCGTTCTACAAAAATGACAGTAATGTTAGCCAAGCGTTGAAATGATTATATCACTGTAGAAGGAGAGTATATATTGATGATTAAATTAGAATTTTACGAAAAAATTGTATTTTTATTGGTTAGTCAAGAGAATTTTTGACCTATGTGTTAGTCAGATTAACATGTAAGGATTGTGAAAATGTACGAAGAAATGTCAATTAATTAAATATTGAATTGTGTTGTGTGGAAAAGTTTCCAATTTTGCACTTAAAAAATAAAATAAACTTATTTCAAAATAAAACTCTTCATAAATTAATTTCAAGCTAATTTCTGAACAACAATAATCCCAACAATGGACGAATCAAGGTGTGATAAATAGTCTCAATCCGCCATCAGTTAAGCTTGATTAATTGCAAGTTGAACGCACGTGAGGACTATCTGATCTCGGCTCATGCACTTTTTCGCATTCTTTTCGCCGGCGTTTAATTGGATTCCAGTCGAGATGAAAAATCGGCGCTTTGTTGGTGCCCGCCAGCCAGGAAGTCTAGCCTGGGATCACGTACCCCGCGACATTTCAGTTTCGAAAGGATTTTTCTTTGAAAATCCCTCGGCGACGGCTTACGTAACGGCCTCATAATTATATGCAATTGCGAGGAACCTGCGGAAACGGCGCGAACAATCGCGAAGGATAATTTGTTGGGATGAGAGTGGTGGCTTGTAGTTGAACAATGGGTTTTCTGGAGGAGACAATCGAGTGGTTTGGAGAAGGAAAAAAGATGTGGAAGCGATCGGGGAAATTTGAATTGAATCGATCTGTTATAAATTTCTTTTATCGATTTACTCTGTTACAAGATCGAATAGATTTTATCAGTATCAAATTATGACCTATTATTATTATTATTTCACTTGTGGGGCACTTCGACCTGAAAATATTTTGTGACCTAACTTAAAGAACATTCTGAGCTATTCCGTATATAGAAAATGTTAAGTTTAACGTATATGTTATTAATTACCTTCACATTCTATGTATATACATCTATTACAAAAGCTGCTTAGACTCTGATGATGAAATATAATATACACGTTAAACTTAACATTTCTCTTAGAGAATAGCCCCGATTATCTTCTTATAAATATGATTAAAATATAAATTCGATACAAACAGAAATAATACATAAATAAATACACTCATTGTTAACTGGAAATGTTTTTAAAAAATATCGAATCGCCAAATATAAACAATTTAATTAAAACTGCAATTGAAATATTATTTGGTTTTAGATTTTTCATAATGATGGTGAACATTATAAAAAATGTAAAATTAAATAACAAAATATTATTAATGAGAATTCATCTTTGTGTGGAGTCATGTCTCTTGAAGACATACAAAACTGGATTCTCCAACACCTATAACCCAAGAATGGACCAAATGGACCGAATTCTTTTGAGGCCAGGAAAGAAAAAATTAAAAAAGACATGGTTATAAGTTTAAATACATTTGTAAATTTACAATTAATAGATAAAAAATAAGAGTAAAATTGCCAAATTGTTAGTTTTGATAAAAAGGTAAATTTATGGACAAATGGCGAAATCTAACTGAAAAATGGAAAAGGAAAGTATTTCATATATTTGCAAAATACTAAACTCTGTATATTTTATAAATAATAAATTCTGCAGAATGTTTTATTTTGAACCTGTATGCTATATATTAGTGCAATCTTGATGTAATTATATTTGATTAATTAAAATTATACCAAGATATTCTGATACTCACTCTGAGTGAGTAGTGAGTATCAGAATAAATTAAAAGATACTTCTAGAGTCAATTAGTAGGTATTCCACACCTCATAAAATTTGTATCGGTGGATCCAAATCTTCTAAAGTTATAGGTTATGTATATTATATTCGTAATAAAAAAAATATATCTATATTAAATTGAATTTACCTTCATCAGCACCAATCTTCATATCTGAAGTAATAATAATAATACAATAAGTAAATTTAGAATTTTTTATGGTTTTCTGAATTATTATTATTATTAGAATTAGAGTATTAATGAATATAATAAAATTAATTTTGCCAAGAAAAGTTTACAGTATTTTATCATATGCAGCACTCTTATTTTATTTATTTATTTACGGAAGTCCATTTACAACAATATAATGCAGATTCGTCTTATGGCTAGTTAATCTAAAACTAAACTAAAAGTAAATTACATTTAATAAATAAAAAAAAAAACGCAACATAATTTACATAAAAAGCACTAACAAACGTTAACACGTATCAAACTCAATATTATATCTTCAATTAAGTTCTCATTAATCACTTGATGAAACATGTTCACAATATTCATAATTAAATAAAATACACTTTTTTTAATAAAAGATAAAAACAACGTGTATTTAATTTATTTTATTATCATCAAAACTCACCATGTGTATAAATAACAATATTTCTTAATTATGCAACAGAATAAAAAATCTGTAATGCACTTTTAATGCATTATGACTTAATTAACTTCCACACTCACTTCCCAACGCACAAAAAGAAAGAGATAATTACCCAGCATATGTTTGCTGCAACAAGCGCGGCAGTTTATTGCAGCCGAACCACACTCATAAATAATAATTATATCTTGAATTATTGTCAAGAGCACCAATAATTAACAACATAATCACACAACAACAGAGATAAATAAAGGGCGTATATCGTGCTCCTTGATTGTTGTTATTCGTGTCCTTGGACACTTTGATCTGCTCTTTCGGACTGCAGTGACACGAGACATTGTGGGTGGGTTCCACACTTTTAATTTTTTATCGCAAGATGATCTAATTTCGACGTGAATTTTAAACGGTTGTCTTTTGCGGAAGTCGTTGCAGAAAATAAAAGTAAAATGTCGCGGTTACAGTTTAAAAGTGTTAAGGTTACAGTGCATGCGAAAATAATAGTGAATGATTTGCAGTATGTGTTTAATGTGTAGTTAGTGACACTGCAAAAGGTTATAAATACGGTTTGTTATTTTTTTAATACAGATTTCACTTAGTAAAGTAATATTGAGCATGAAATTAAAGATTCCGGACGAAATTAAGGAATCTGTTTAAGACTGTATCAGCGTATGAAATTTTATGAAATAACAGCTAATTAGTTCTTAGCAACACTTTTATGGCTTCCATTTCACCTAATAAACATAGCTTCAGAACGGTTGTTTCAACCTCCACCAATCTCTTGTTTTTTTGATTCATATATTGTTGCCTTTGACCAGGGTCAAAAAGATACCGAACGAAATTAAGGAAACAAAATGTATTTCAAACTATATCAGAGTATGAAAATTTGTGAAGTGACAGCTAATTATTCCTTACAAACACTCTTATGGCTTCTATTACGCCTAAAAAATGGTTTTAGAACGATTGTTTCAACCGCCACTAATCTCTTGATTTTTGATACTTACATGTTGCTGTTGACCAGAGTTTTGAAGTAGTTCAAATTTATATGGACTTCTTCGGGGCATTCGACAGACTAAATCTCAATTAATGAAAAAATGACGAGTGTTGCTACTTCTGGGAAATTATCGAAATGGCTGCAATTTTACTTAACTTCTTCAAATGGCTACCTATCGTCGCGTCCAATAAGTGCGACTTCTGGTGTACCTCAAGGGTCTCATCAAGGAACCTTGTTTATTTATTTATTTATTTATTATTTTACAGATTTCTCCTTTTTCAATATTACAAAAAATATATAATAACATATACAATATAAATAATTACAGTTAGTAGAACATTACAACACTAAAAAGAGAGAGAAATACAACAATACTATAAGTGACTAATATTGGCGAGATCAATAAATGATAAGTGGCGTTTAAATACATGATACGAATTTAAAAAAAATAAGGAAATTAGGATTTAACTTACTTACTTCCATTAATGATTCTATTTCGTTAAATATAATAAAACAGATATTTGAATGCTGGTTTTTTTTTTTCGACGGTATTTTTTGTTCTAAACCAATAAATCTGCGCATTGCACGCATCCTTCACCGCGATAATTTTCATCTGTGATCCCAGTGAATACGGTACGTAAAAATTGTTCAACAACTAAGGGATTACAATGTACAGTAGTACTGATAATGGATGAATCCCGAAACGCATGTCTACAGATAGCCATGTAATTATTATTTATGGTTGCCATTCAATAAATATTTTCGACAAACAATGCAATTCACAGTAGTATTGGTATACAACAAACAAATATCTATTGTGTAATCCAATATCCGGCGGGATATATGCTCGGGAAGTAGTTTTTTTAATGGATGTTTATCAAAACTTACAGTGTAAGTATTTTTTTCATTTGGAAAATGGGATAAATCGAATTTTACTGATCATTACCAGAAATTTTCCTTGTTTAATTTTGTTGTAATTGTGTTATGTATTTTAATTATGTTGAGTGTTTATTGTTTGTAGATGATATGTAAATATTTTTACAAATCCATTCTGTTGGCAGATTGATTAATCTGCAACTTCTGTGAATGGGTTGAGTTAAATCAACTGCGCCTAAATGTGAAAAAAAAAAATGAAAATATTATTATTCTGCAAACTCGTCTCCACAATTGTTAATAATAACAACTTGTGTGACAGATTTACTGATCGTGTGAATGCTATAAATGATCTTGGTATCCTTGTCAACAAAGACAATCTTGAATACAACCTAAACAGAAAAGGGTCTTCATTCACTTGGTCATATATTTTATATTTTATCGATATGTAACAGCAGGTGTACATGCTGTAATTTAATGTCTGGCAGGGTATTTGCCTGAGAAGTTTTAATGTCTATTTGTTTAAAGTACTTTCGTTACGTAAATTAAAATGTCACAGAGCTAAATGTTGAAATAATTTGTTATTTATCTTAAAATCAATTTTATTTAATTTATTTGAATACAACCGTCTATATTTTTTCTATATTGGAAATCTTCAATTAACTCCATCTCCTTCATAATTGCGAATCTCTTAAAATTAATGGAATACAAAAAATATTTTTGACTACGGTTGCGTAGTTGCAAGATTTTTTGTATCCACTATTAGTAGTAATAAACACAGATAAATATAAAACGTTTAACTAACATTATGGAAGCAATATTCTAAGAATAAATAATTATACAAATTAATGCGCTTATATTATCTTTTTTTTTTTTCGTACAACATTTAATCAAAGTTGCTGTAAATGAACCCACACGACATTTCACTATTAACAACCATTTAATTATTTTAATTTATAACAATCCGCAGCATTTCTCACCTGCAAGTGATGAACATCTATTTATAGCCTGCCCTTGCTACAGGGGCTATGAAGTCATACGAATAATGCTCTACTAATCACGGAATGTATTACTTGGCAGCCAGTTACAAAATTGCTGTGAGGCCATTGCTACAACTTCAAATAACTTTCTACGCGCCGGGTAATAGTGTTTTGAATAAATTATTTATTGTGGCAAACGCGAAATTGTTCGTTAATTGGTTTGTCTATCAGTTGCAGGCTTAACCTTCGAGTTTGTATATTTTTTTATTATCGAAAGGCTATCGGCTAAGATTAATAACTTAATTCGAAATTATTTTTTGTGTCTCTATCTGGATTAACATTCTTTTAATTATAATTATTGTTGCTCCTGTGTTTTTGCTGTGGGTGACTGTTTTAACGTCACGAAGGTAAAAGGAAAAGGAACAGAATGAATATGGGTGAAAAAAGGAGCGTAATTAGAAATGATTAACGTGCGTTTAATTATAATTTTATTTGTCGTGGTTTTAATTCGACTGGGAAAGGAAATGTGGATATAGAAAAAACTAAATGCAAATGTGTTTTGTACATAAATTATAGATGTTTCGGATATACATTCATTACTTCTCGGACAAATAACATCAAATTGATTATTTAATTGAAATAATGACTCCAAAATTAATTTTATTTAAATCAATAATAATTAAATAAGGTTGCGATTTAGTAAATAGAGCTGTACAGTAAAATAAAAATAATCATTGATAAAAATAGCCAGGCTCTGGAATGAATCACATAAATATGTACTTTTATATTAAACAGGTTAAGTAGAAATGAAGATATTTTTCTACTTAACCTGTTTAATATAAAAGTACGTATTTATGTGATTGATTTCAGAGCCTGGCTCTTTATTATTAATGATTATTTATATTATGACTTATAAAAATTGTTGATTATTACATATTACGCCGATTCACTAATTCTTGTTAGAATAGAAAATTATATAATATAATGAAATTAATATGTAATTAATATGAAACTATTTTAGTGTAGAATTTAGTGAAATCCTTGACATTTTTGTTATACATGATTTTGTTACTAAAAACATAAATTAAAAATTGACATAAAACTGAGCTATTTTTATTATTTTTCATAATTATTTTATAGCAAGCCTAATTATAACAATGTATTTTAATATATTTGGTATTTATACTGCATTGTTTAAGATTACTTTAATGTATAATACAATATTGTTCATTGAGTGGAATAGCTAAGTAATTCGAATTATTTAAATAAAAATACTTGTCCTTTCTCCTACTTATTTTTTATTTCACTATATATATTTCGGAAAATAGATATATTCTCCACAACCAACAACCAACATAAAGAAGATTAATTCGAATTAGTTACTGGCAATAATTGTATAGCCATCTCGTTCTATTAAAGCGCATCCTTAGCAATAGAACATTATGATCATTATGATGTAATTACAATATTTAAGGTACCCAATGAATCAAAATATTTATATTAAATATTGTCAATGATGATTTGTGGAACTAAAAGACCAAAGGGTTTTATTGTTGTTATTTAAATTAAATGTGTAACGAGGAAGTAGGGCTTTGCTGTGACACAAGACCATGTGGGCGGGTTACGTATTTTTTATCTCGAGATGATCTACATGTGGTTACATTCAACAGGAATTTTAATAGACAGTGATGGGAGATAATTCTCCAAATACATATACAAAGTATTTTGAGATTTATCTCCCATCATTGCAGCTTTGCTTATAAATTGAACGTATCTTTAGTTGTTCAGTCTTTCTAAACATAAAATAATTGTTAATTCGACATACTTATTTTTCATAACCAATGGATTAATTTTTATATTAACGAGTGATCAATTTCAACTGTCATGAGTTGGTAATATTATATTTAAGAACCCACAATATTTTTACAATTTCTCATGTAGAATTGGTCCAGTTAGTCCAATTTAAATATGATATTGCTTGCATAACTTTATCACTTAGCAAGTGATGGAATAAATTAGGCTGGGCAATTGTCCAGTCATCCCAATCCAAGAAATATTATATTTAAGTTGGGATGACTGATGATTGCCTAGCCTGATTTATTCCATTTCCAATTTTATTATGTCAAACAAAGGTTATCAAATGAATACATTTAAATTGAATAAAAAATATTTGAAAATAATTAGTAAATTGTTTCCACATTTAGCTCTATTTATATATACATTTATGCAAGATGGAAAAATAGTTTTCATATAGCTAATGTGTAAATTGTACCTTTAAAAAATGATCGAAAAAAATATCAAACTTTGGGAATTTTTGTAGAAAAAACACAAAACTCATTTTTCGTTGAAATATATAGACAACTCTTTTTCGAGCACAATTTTTCAAGTCACAATATTCTTTGACACCTGTGAATAATTTTATATTATTTTAATGAACATCACGACTAAAAAGCGTCTTTCCACGCGTCTCGGTTAAACTCTTCCTATTAAAATGGGACTTATCAATTCAAACTGCCTTTATGAGCTGGAAATGATTTTTTCAGACAAAATAAATATCCTACGTTCTTAGTAACATATTCAAGAATTTTTAAATTATATTTCAGATTTTTTTGAAGAAAACTAATTTCATTAACATTTTAGAAATTTTACATGTAAAAAAGTGGATTTTGGTAAAAAATTCAAACCTTGCGACGAAACTTTAAATTCTGGTATAAATTGTTCTTAATGAATGGGAACCACAGCTGTAAACATTTAAGCACAATATAATAAATAATGTTCGGAAACAAGCATGCATTTGTTAAATAAGCGACAAAAATGTCTAACTTTGGGATTTTTTATAGACCAACACAAAACCCACATTTTAATGATTTTCGAATAAAAGTGGATAAATCATTTCCTAATTCGATTCTTCAAGTTTCAATTGGGGCTATTCCGTACAGAAAGTGTTAAGTTTAACGTGTATTTTATTAAATAATCTCATATTCTATGTTTTGATAGATCTAGTACTATTACAAAAGCTGCTTAGATTGTGCTGATAAAAAAATTATGCACATGTTAAACTTAACATTTTCCATATGAAATTGCCCCGAATATTTTATCGTATATATGTATATATATATATTAGGTTATCTTATTTTAATCAACGTCGTACACAAAAGTGTCATTTAACCGTTTCAATATTTCATGTAAATGGGATTTATCAATTAAAATGGCCGGAAATGATTTTTTCTCACAAAATAAACATTTCACGCCTTTTCTAGTATCTTTAAGATTTGTTGTGACTTTTTGTAGATTTGGAGGAAAAAAATAACGAAACGGAGTGTCTCATAAAGTTTTATCGTAAACTTTGCCCGAAGTTCATGAGATGATGAGTAGACACTCCAGGGAATTTTTTAAAGTTAAAAAATAAAAATCGATTTTTTTAAACTTGCAAAGGAATATAACTGGAAATGATCAATAAAATTTTATCATTCCCTTTTTCATCGCTGCAAAAATTACTTTCGCTATAAGTTTTTGATAAACGTCTATTGAAATAACTACTTTCCGTGAAAATACCCGGAATAATCGAATTGTAATACACATTTTCAGTATTTTTTTTATTTAATTTAAATATAAATAACTGCAATAGTGTGAATCATTTCCATTCTATATTACGTTACAAGATTGATTACATATCTTATTCCTTTAATTATGGAACGAATTGTTTCACTTTATAGTGTGTTTACTGTTACACATTTTAATTTATTACTTATGTTTCGTCTTTCTTTTTCTTTCTTAAATTCAATATTATATCCTATATTTTTTTAATGCGCTATTAAGGTGGACAAAAAACCTCTCAGTAATGTAAAGTACTGCACGGATTACCATAATATAACGGCCAATAATTTTCCCGAGAACATTAGCAATGACGCTTCGCGCATTATATTATTATAAATATCAATAACAGTCACATTACTCCACATTTGCATAAACACGCATTCTCGAAATTGTTAAATGAACTGTGCTTCTTATCAGCGTTTCCATAAAGCAGTGCCTTAATATTAAAGCAACTTCACCAGACGACAATTAACACCGTTGTTATCAGCGTATTTATGGGAATTATTCTAAATGTAAATTGGTTAGTTAGTTAAAGGCTTTAATTGGTGTTTTCAATTAGGAAATTATTTCATTTCGACGAAATGCAGTATGTTATCAGGATAAAATAGATTTTTAGTTGGGTTGAAACAAACAATGCAGTTTCATTGTGTAAAATATTTATTTACAACGAATTAACGAATGTTTATTTAAATTTTAAGTTTTCGTTAATACCTGACTTAATATTTATTTATCAGGAATTAACAAATATTTTTTTATGAATTTTATGTTTTCATTAATGGCCAATTGAAAAGAGTTAATTTAAAAATAATACATGTATGCGTTAGTCTGTTTGGACTATCAACCACAAATTTATTATAAATTATCCTAATAATTCACACATATGAATAGATACATGGTGATGGGAAGATATTTGTATTTAGGAGGGTTACGAGCAATATAGAATTTTGAAAGACCCCTTCTTACAAAAATCTATATTTTTATAATTTTGTAAGAACATGCCTCTTCTTAACAAATTCTATATTCTATATGAGAATATTGGCAAATATTTTGCTTAAGAGGGCTGAGAGATTTCAATGTAAACTTTTAACACAAACTGAACTTAAGCTATTCAATAGTATTGAAATTATTTTTACCGGTGCAGAGATTTCATGGTTGCAAACGTAATTTATTAATTATTTTTTTAATTTTTTAGCTTTTATGTTTTTTTTAATATAACAAAGTACAAAAAAATACCGGAAATGCTTCCTCTAGTTTATACAAACAAATTCATAAATAACTCGAATGAATAAAAATAAACTGTTCCATGACATAGTTAAAGAATTGTTGAAAATAAATATTCGCAAAATATTAGTTAATTTCGAGTGTATACATTTAATAATTGGGTTAAAAATACAACCATTTTTCAACGATCGTTTACGAAGTATCGCGATTATCGATTCTCGCACAATTTCGGAGCTGAGATTTGGACCTTAAAGAAATATATATAACAGCATTTAATTAGTTATCCTTCTATGTTCCTATTTTAAAAGAAAATTCTCCACATATTTGTCTTATTAGAATGCATTAATTATTAATCACTATTGCTTTTTTTTAATTACACAAACAAATTGTCTAATTACACTTATATGTATATGCGGTCATGATAGCGTCATTCTCATAATGATAATTGATCACATTTAAAAGTACAAATGAATGCAATTTCTGTGAAATATGATGTAAATTAACAAGGTGTAGTC